>JAUZST010012796.1:0-11284 GCA_034779995.1 Parotocinclus haroldoi
ATGGCAAGGGACCACTGTACATTGCTTATATGCATTGTTTTATATATATATATATATATATATATATACATTGTTACATTGTCGGTGCTATACAAAAACTGCTGCAGAATTAGCGGATATTCCACTATGGAATATTTCATTTTTAAGAATCTCCTAATTTTTGTGAACAAAAAAGAAAAGGTAAAATCATGATCATCCTTAATTATTTCCCTGTGCATTCACATTACACTTTAAAATGTGCACAGTGGGTACAAATGAGTTAAAGAGGCTCTGAGTATGCACAGGAATAGATTGGATATAGGATATTTCCCTTATAAATTTATGAGCTATATCACAGCATAGACCCTAGTATAAAACAACTCTGTTGCTAATAAAATGTGACCCCCTGAAAACACTGTGTGCAGTGTACTTAATACATTGGTGGGCTATTCATCAACAGTGTTGCATTATTAGTAGATTATTCGGTGAATAGAGTTGCTAAAAAAACAAACACAAGCCACCACTGCATAGGAATGGAATGTCAATTAAGCTCATAATGTATGTGAGGCAAGGCAGGTAAGCGAATACTTTTGGCAATATTGTGTATGTAACAGACATTGTCTTTTATGCAGCACATACCTCTATATTAAGCAAGAATATGCATAATAAAAACTACTTATTTAATACCGTATATTGGTGTGTGCTTAGAATTTGTGCAGTGCATGCAGATTTTCTCAGTCTACTTCATTTGGTTGCAAGTTCTCATCAACATTTTCTATCCTCTCAAGCTATACACCAGGGAAAATCCTTTACAGGCCCAATCGATTCTTGATTATCTTCTTCGCATTGATGATAACCATAAAAAGGAATGGAAAAGCTTTTTGGGCTGAAGGGATGATAAAAGTAAAATGCTGCCCCATCTCAATCACAAATCTCTGCAGTTTGGACCATAGCCACCATCTGTGCATAGACACAATGTTTGCAAAGAGGTCATCCAAGAATGAAATGGCACAATGTACTAGAATTTAAGTTATAGTACACCAATTTGTTGTATAATAATGCTGCTGTTTATATACAGTAGTGATTGTGTGGCGCTCTATTTCATCACGTGATATGTTATCTAGGATTTATCCAGCTTATACAGCAACACGCCAGTTTAAACCATTTAAGCATACTTTCTAATAGTTAGCTTTCATCTTAAACCTTATGGATCTTATATTCAGGTCAACAAATCTATTCCATGAAGAATTGATTGAAATGATGCATAGTGATGGTGCCACCTATGTCTTGATGGTCGAAACAAAGCTTTGGTAGTTGTTTGTGCTTGTTGGTAGATCAAACAGTTCTCACTTCTTCTCTACTGGTGGTCCATCAAGAGCCTGTTTGCTGCGAATTTGTGCAATCACAGAACCACTCCGAAGTCACAATGTCCCAGATGGTGTCAATTGGGCAAAATGTATTTTAGAGCATCATAGAGGGCATGTCTTGCAGTCAACATTCTCTCATTAATAGGTGCACCACTTAACAGCAGCCTCTGTAAGCAGGGCCCCAGATCCCTAGACATGACAACAATCTATTGCAGGGCAAACACACAAACACACACACACACACACAGTGAGCTGTGTGGCCCTTACATTAATCTTAATTTTTATTTATTTATTAATTATTTAATAATTAATTGCTCGGACACGAAAATTTTGTGATCCATTATATCCCAGCGATTTCACAATATTACATGAGCATCTTGGGATGCTACAGAATCCTTGGCTTTATTTGATCCCATACATTCTCAGTGGAGTTTAGGTCAAAGAAAAGCCAACTGCATTCAGCATGCTTTTATTATATTTTTGGCCTTCAAACTGTTGCAAAGCTTTGAATTGCATTTTGGGTCATCATCCTGCTTGAGTAGTTATGCTTCTCCAGAAAGATACAACCAAGCATTTACATTAGAGATCTCAGATTCCTGGCCCCGTGGTAAATATCTAGTGTTGCAGTGGCATTTTGTGTATTCATTTATGCCTAAAGATTGTTTAGTTAGCAATGCTGTTTATACACAACCTTTAATCAAATAACCTGATAATAATCAACTTATTATCTAAAATAATTAAACTACATACTCACCATGTAAAAAATGAAATTCTTCAAGTAAAACAAAATAAAAACTGAAAAGGCCACAAAAATACACCACATATATATAAACTTATCTAATTCAAAGATTCATACAATGCCATCTTTGAAATACAAACACAGGAAGACTGTCAATAAAAAGTGAATTAGAAATAACACAGCAATCTTCAGCGGCAGTGGCCCATGGAACTGGATCAATATCATACTTGTGTACAAAAAAATCCAACAGCTTATGACTGAAAAAAACAACAGCTCATACAAATACAACATACAAGACAGTGGACAGTATGTAATACTGAAAGAAAAGACAAGCAGAATTTGATTAACCTAATCCTTATCCCTATCATCAGCAGGTGCTCCCAAGTCTTACATCAGTGAGAAAGCTGACAGTGTATGCTGCTCACATTCTGGCAGGAAACTTACTGATGTTGCTTTCAGCATTTGCCTGCTGACGTGGGGAGACAGCAAAGGCACACTTGATCAGACAAGGAAGGAGTAGCAAGTAAACTGACTACCAACTACTCTACTACAAAGTCAAACAAGCAGAAATGCTGAAGCCCCTCAGTGTGGTGCCTGTTGCATATTTCCAGGACATTCTGCACAACAAGGAGAGTCATTAAAGACAGTTCACTGACAACTTGAGCAGATTGCTCAAGCATCTCAGTAAGACCCAATGGTCTAGAAGTAGGCTGCATAGCAAAAAAAGTCATGCAATACTAATAATAATTTCAATACTAACTCCCTGGGTATGTGTAAGATTTTACTTTCTTTACAGAAGAAGAAATAAATTAAATTCTGGGAGGATTTAGTTAGTATGACAATATATGGAAAACAGTCACCAAATAAGCATTAACTCTCACCTCCATGTTTTCATGAAGTACACTACTCAGAAAAATCAGGAGATATTTCCCCTCATCAGAGGATATTTCCTATTACTCACATATTAACTCAACCTCGATTATCCTGAGCAGGCTCACAAATGGGTCCAGACTCTATCCTGGAATTCACTGGGCACAGCTGAACTTACTCTGTGGATAGAATCCCAGTCCATCTTAGAGCCCTATAATCACAACCCAACCTTCATATTGCAAACCCAACCCAGGGATTAAACCCATGTCCTCAGGAATTGATTGTTTCAGGGGCTCTCTCTTTCTTCCAAGCCACATTTAATTTCAATTTGGATCTGGATTACTGACATTTTGCAGTGAGCCACAGTAAAATACAGTTGTCAAAAATTAGTGTATTTGGTCAATGTTTTGGAAGTAGGTACATGCCAAAACAACATCTTTATGCCAGGGTGCATAGTGCAGCAGAACATTACACTGTGATTGTTAATCACCTCATCAGAATTGTGTATCTACCAGAGAGTAAAACCTGATTCCATACTGTAGAGACTGTTTACAGTGCTCTAGCATTCAGTGGAGATGTGCTTTATGGTTCTCCACCTGAAGTCTGGCATTTGCATGCTTATTTGAATTTTTTATATGACGTCTTGGCTCTGTATTATGGTCCTGGATGTATGTTTAGTTCATTCACCTATTATCAAGGGATGTGGCTGATATAGTGGAATCCAGTAGTTACTTGCTGCCTTATATGCACCACATTTATTATTGTTATTATTATTATTATTAATAATAATAATAATAATAATAATAATAATAATAATAATAACGTGATGCATATACAACGATAATAATGAACTAAGCATCCTGCTAACAACAACAATAATATTAATAATAATAAATTATAGCTTTAACTTATTTGCAATATTTTCAGTTGTTATGTAGGCCAAGACTCATCAAGTGTTGAAACCTTACTATTCTGGTTTTAACATCAGATATATTTGTGATGTATCCCACTGAGGTAGAGCAGCCCCCAGCTTGTGCCTAAGCAGCGGTCTCCCACATTCTTGATTCAGAGGCACCTGTAGGCTCTATTACCTGCTTCTGCCAGCTGTTACTTGCCTTTGTTCTACATTTATTTCTGTAATACTGAGTACAAAGTAAGCTTTGCTCATACATCTCCTTACTCTTATCATAGCCATAGACATTTCATAGAAAACATCTGGTCTCCGCATGGCATTTGTGTTGTCTCTGATCAAAATGGAGTTGCTTCCATGGCTTGTATTGGCCACATGCTGGGAGCACTTGGGTTGCTTGCTAATCATTATATAGACATCATGTCTTTTGCTCAGGAGACATGAAGATATTTTAGGTGGTGTTGCACTTTTCATTTTACCAGGCTTGATAAATATGCAGTTTCTTTCTAGGGTAAGACTCCCCACTGCTATTGAAGTTACTCCAGCTGGTGTCTGTGATGTTTTAAAGACATGGCACAACATAGCATAGTCTCTGGACAGTAGCTCCAGAAGAAGCCCCTTTCTCTGAAAAAGCCAATGCCACTGTATCCACCTATAACTAGCAGTAATACAAACCCAAATAAAAACAGGTTGGGACAGTATTGGAAATGCCTATTGCAAAAAACACACAGTATGTCTTACATTGACTTTAACTTTTATTTAATCTTTGACAGTATAAACCTGATATATTTTGTCTGCTCAACTTAATTTCATTTGATAATAAACAGAGGGTATCAAACAATTTAGTGTTTCACATGTTATTATATCCTTTTCTTCGTGGAAACATATCTTAAAGTGAGGGGTCGTCTTTGTCACATCTTTCAGTTTCAAAATTTTTCACACATTCTTTGTTGGGGACATACAGGACAGACAGTTGTGTGTGGAACATGTTAAGAACAGTTTGAAAGACCCCGGATGTTTGAAAAGGTCAGAAGAAGGATGTCACTAGAGTAGCTTGTGCCTGTAGCTGAATATGGAACAACTCAAATTAGGATAGAACAACTAGCAGACCTTAATCTCATTTACAGCTTGTGTGATTGTTAAACCGACTGTTACTATTGAAATGAAAATGCCATTGTCCAACAGTCTAATACAAGGTTCCGTTAAACACACCAGTTGGACACATTTGCAAGCCATCCCTGGAATTCAAATTCAGGGCCTACTTGCAAGTTAGCCCTTACTACAAAAATCTCATATAGCTGAAGTGAAATATGAAGCAAATAGCGATATGGAATGTGGACGATCTAATGACTGTGCTTTAGTGAGTACTACTACAGGCCATATATCAACTGCAATGTTGTATTTAAAAAGTTTTTCCCTGTGAGAAGAGTTTGTGATTCAGGGCTAACCTTTGGATTGAAGTGTCTGGAACATCCATGTGCAGACTCAGACAAAGGGTGTGAGAAAGAAATCCACCATCCTTGTGAGGATTTCTTTTGACCTTTAAAATGATCAGTACTTGAGAACTTCAAATGAATCACCTCAAGTATTACCAGACACATATCACATTCTGTAACTGTGAATTTAAACTATCAAAATGGGAGCAGAGTTTACATTTCAATTAAGTCAATGAAGTTAAAACACACATGACTCGAATACCAACAAGCTTACATTATATTTACAGTATATAATTCATATATGCCTTATGAAATAATGTGAACTGATCTATTCTTCATGCAATAATTAATAATATAAGGTTTCATGACCATTTAAATAAGCACTGATATTTTACAAATAGCTTTCATTTTCATTAACATTTATTTTTGCAATTTTGCTTATCTACCTTTATTCAGTTTGTGCTTAGTATATAATTTTACCTGGACCACCAGAAGCACAGGGTGGTTATATACACAAACTGGCTAAGCGACATAATCAATTAAAATAATCTTTTCAGTTTGGGGACAGAACATTTGAGGCACATTTCTAAATATGTATTGCTGTTCAGTGAGGACACACACTTTATCTCTCACTCACTCTCATTCATTTTCAAAGCCAATCATCCTACTCAGGGTTGCATATCGCACTGGATATTATTCTGATAAATATTTGTGAAAATGTGAAGCACTAAATTATGATCACAATTTATGTTATGACATGCATTTGCTAAATGTCTGATTTGGGCCAATACACACACACAGACACACACACACAGACACACACACGCACATGCACACATAACACACACACACACACACACACATACACACACACACACATATATATATATATATATTGATTTATTGTTTGACTGCAAGAGAAAAGAAAAGTTGGTTTCAATTAATTAATCACATTTTAGGAAAAATTTTCACGTAACACTGAAGGACTTCACACTGTATTTCAAGAGTGGAAGATAAATGAGGATTAATAAATGTGCATTAAGGACATTTCTTTATAAATTTTGCAAGAAATCAACAGGTCAGTCACACACTGTGTTAAGAGAGGCAGTCTACTCTGTCAATTATTTATTACCTTTTTAAAATGAAGTCATTGCATGAATGTCACAGTGTCTCTTGCACTAAATACAGCATAAATCCATTCAGTCAGTGGACTGGCTGAATAAATGTTATGATGTTATAACCATATTTACATAATATATAATATAGCTAGAAATATAAATATAAATAGGCCATATAGTAATTAAATGAAGACCATATGCTATGCTATATGTTGTGGAATGTACTCTCCTTGTACTCTTAGTAAGGGTGCCTAATACATGTTGTAAATGTATTTCTATAGCTTTTAGAAAGCAGCATGTTGCGTAATTGTGTTTTGATGAAAGTATTGGTCGAAGTAATCCAATTATATACAGATAAGTAATTAGTGACTTGTGATTTGTTATGATTTAGTATCTATGCAGGGTTGATAGTTGGTAATATAATCAATTATTTTTTCACTGATTTATAATCCCGCTTCCTATTGTTTCAGAAAGCTTCTGCTGTAATATCAATTATGTTACTATAACACCTGACTAAACTACTAAAGCAAAAGCTCAATAATAAGAAATGAGTTTCTTTTATATCACAGACTTTACATTAACCAAGCTTTAAAACAAATCAGTACTATTCATTTCAGGATGTTGAAAATCGCTGGTTGGTGATGGACAGAGTCACTAATTATCAAGGCTTAGCTGTTCTAACCACTTTTATCTTTGGCTTTTTTCATTTGAACTTTCCCAGTACAGTGTGCCTCTGGATAGGACAGAGTATAATGGCTACACATCATACTGCAATTATTATTCTCCTCAACATGTCCGCATGGTAAAGGCAATAGAGCTTCAGATGTGAGCTGAAAAGGGCATTGTTTCTCCCAGAATTAAAAAAAGAATCCATATCAAATACAGACACACAGTCTGTCATTTGAAAGTCTTTATAGTGTTCACATGGCATACATAAAGACTTACATTATACTCTATGTATTAAAGAAAGGATGTTCTGGTTTACTTGGAAGGTCAACACTTGTAGGTAAATAGATAAGCATTTTGGACTGATAACAGTCTGGATTGTCTTGATTGGTAACCATCTCCTAGCGTGTGCCTCTTCATAACTTTATTTCAAGAGCCAACTAATGATTTCTCAACAGTCTGAAATAATCAAAATCACTACAATTAAAGTTAGATGGGGCTGTTTTAGATGGCGTGTGATCTGGTGGTTATAGTTTAGCAACTTTACTGCTCACAAAAATAACGTCAAAAATATATTGCTCCAAAAAAAGAAACCCCCCCTAGTTTTTGTGAGCAGTGCAAAATGATTTACTGATTCAAACAACATCAAAAACGAATGATATTTTAACGACTGATCAACAAAATGTCATTTCCTTCCTACTATAAGGGGTCTACATTAGCCTAGCAAGTGACAGACTGCAACAGTTGGGTTCTTTAGCAAGGCCCTTAACCCACCATTGCTTGAACTGTAAGACTGTATCAGTTTTACAGCAAGTTGCTGTGGATAAGGGTGTCTGCTAAATGCTGTTAATGTAAATGTAGATTTCCACCTAGACAGCTCACGTAAAATTATTCTCTGAACTTTTTCCCTCACCACAAACACACACCACCCACACACCCACACTCTCTCCCTATCACTCTCTATCCTCTCCTGCTCTACATATTCTAAATTTGAGTATCAGCATGAAACGTACCTGTTCTCTAAATATTTTTCTTTTTCCTCTTATACTTCTTATTTTTGTTTGTTATTTTTCTTTGCATTGTTGACCAAGCTATATAATTTGCACATTGAAATTGTATTTTGTGAGTCAGCTCTCAGAAGCCTTGTCTCATTCATGAAAACACATCACTAGGGAAGTAACAGCATGTGTGTATTGTGCCCCTTATCAATTTAGGATAATCATATTATACCAATCATAGCATAAATAAGACTGTTTGCTTTGCAAATATAACTAAGAAGGCATTCTGCTCTTTTTTACAGTCCCTGGAAAGCATGGCATCATTATAATAGGTACTGTTCCAAATTCTTCTAGTAATGTGGACATAATGTGTGTAAAAGCGCACAAAAATCTGGGGCAAATGTATGCATTGATGCACTGTAGGTCTAATACGCTGATATACTGTAACTACAGCATACAAACATATCCCACGCTCTCTATTTTTATCCATTTATTTGTGGTAGTTTGTTTATATCAAAAAAATGTCTTGCTTATCCCGAGTTGCTTGTGCCAATTGCCGAGGTGCATTTGTGTTGGTTGGTTGGTTGGGTCTTTGGTCTGATGCCTATCCTGAAGTGCACTTACACCAGGCAGAATGCACCTTGAATTTAACACTAGTCCATAGAAACACTTGGCAGGAGTTGATGTTGCAGCATTTGGCATTTTATCTTTCTCATGCTATATTTGTTTTCCCAGTTGTTTTTTTATTTATGTCTGTTCACTACTTTTTCTTTCATGGCAGAAAGGGAGACTGGAACTCCCTTTCACCTACAACAGATAACAGCTGCTGGCACTATGAAGCCCCTCATAGGAAATCATTCCAGGAGGTCAGGGAACGAAAGCTAGAGTTCAACTTCAGTACAAAATGAAGAAAACAGATGTCACCACCTGCCATATATTCATTTTCTTTCCAACAAGATGGACAAGTTGTCAGTGTTCAGCCATGGGGAGCTAAAGTAAATGTAACAAACAATGTATTTACTTTAACTATTATTTTATTGCAGACAGTATGAACTATTTCATGTTTTTTCACCTTTATTTAGTTTGTTAATAAACATCCATGCATGAATTTCAAGCCTGTCCAAACAGTTGTCATGTGGGCAAAAAATTTTTTTTTCAAGTATGTGATATCAACAGGTGATTGTAGTCATAATTCACTCAGTTTCTTTGGCGAAGCAGTGGTTGTTTTCAGAAAGGTGGGTGTTTCTAGTCGCAAATTTCTGAAAGGAGATGATCATGATGTGCTTCAGAATGTCACAGGGATTCCATTTTCACGTAGGGGTGTACTAACTTTTGTTGCCAGCAGTTAACACACATTAATGGCTGAGTGTTGAGTTTAGAGAGAACAGCTAATTTATACTGCTATACAAGCTGTAGACTGACTAATTATTATAAAAGGATATTAAATTGTATCAAAGTGTCATATCTTTAGTGTTGGCACATGAAAAGATATAATACAAAAACACAATTGTGAGGGTTTTACTTTTGTGAGATACTGTATATATCACATAGTCCAAAGTACAATCATGAGTTTAATGAAAATTACTTTTACACATATAATTCAATGTGCTGATTATGTCTGATTAGAGTGGATGACTTAGCTTATAATCTTGAACTTCCACTTTCATGATTGAGCAGAATTAAAATCACCGCTATGCTACTGCAGTAGCCTCAGGTGACGAGAGCCTGGATAATAATTCACACATTTATTTTATAGTTTATTACTATTTTATACTTTTTTATTATTATTATAATGAATACTACTATTACATATACTTCTACTACTATTACTACTACTACCTATAATAATATTGTAGATTATATATATATATATATATTAACAAAGTTTGTGGATTGTATTTCTCCATAACCTTCTGTCTTCTGCTTGGGACTTTAGCTTCCTTCATGGCTTGTTCATAATTCCTTTAAATGCAGCCACCTACATTGCTGTTGGCCTTGGTCTTAGTCTTTACTGTTCAACTGTTTTAAGTATAAATATTTTTTCCAATTATAGGAAAAAAGCTGATTTGATCAATGATCCATTTGTTTGTTTTTTGCCATTAAAAGTACTTTCAGAAATCTTTACAAGCAACCAAAGTTTAAAGGCATAATTGTTTTTCTTTTGGATAAATTTGTCCATTAATGTCCACAGATTTGTTGTACAGAGCAAGTGCCATGGCAGGGTTACTGCAGTGAAAACACACTAGTCACACACATGCATTGCCGTGATTGTGAAGAACCCTGTACTTCTTTCTATTCTAAAAATCTTCGATCTCTGGCTGGTTTAAAATTAAATGCCATGAAGCATGACTTCTATTCTCTGCTTATCAGTGGTGGTACTTCACTGAAGAGGCATTGTAGCTGACAATCAACTTCTTTTTCTTTATCTCCCACAGAGCTGTATTCAGCCCTCCCACTGTTGGGTCCTACTTCACTTCTAATTAGTGTGGTTTCCAATCCAGAAAAATCCAATCTCACACAAAAACGAGTTCTAATGAGCATGGGCAGATATTGAATTTTCTATCCAAGGCAGTGTATACTGATCTTATGGAAGTCTTTAAAATGATGGAAATGGGCAAGAGTGTTTGGTTGGAATTCAAATGAATTACACTATAAAATAAAGTACTCCTGTCCCTTACCATTGCTACAAGTTAATCAATGCAAAGTTGAACATTCCAACACAAGCCAGCTGCCACTTTTGGTCCTTGAGCAATAGCTGGTTTCATCATGTGTGACTGAATTTGGAAAGAAAAAACAGCCAAATTAAAAAAAATGAAACAAGGTTTGTACTTGACAACACCACAAATGGCGTCATCATTTTTTGGATTTTCTTTTGAACGTTAGGATGCTGAGCGAGCAGTGAAGCCCTAAAAATACCAAGTGGAACTGAAAGCGCAGAGCACAATACTGTGCACATATTTTGAGAGTGCTTTCATCAAAGCCCAAAAACTGCTGCAAGCTCAGATGCTAGGGTCAGCTATTATTTCAAACAGCTTGGTAAGCCAGAAGCTTTACTCTGAACATTCTTACACAAACACACAATACTGAGCTAGACAGCATCACAAAATAGTTCAGATTTTCCATATTTTTCCATATTTTCCATATATAACACACACATATATATATATATATATATATATATATATATATATATCTATATAT
>JAUZST010012797.1:0-11284 GCA_034779995.1 Parotocinclus haroldoi
GTAGTAGGTACTGATCCCACAGTGTTAGTTTTGGCAGGGATCTATGTAGTAGGTACTGATCCCACAGTGTTAGTTTTCGCAGGGATCTAAGTATTAGAGTCAACCTCGAATCTATTTGCTTATTTATTATGTCCCCCCACATCACATTCTTGCATTAGTGACATGTTGATTTAAAGTGAATTAAATAATTTCCTTCAATCGCATTTAATCTGTCCTGTAAAACTGTTGAACAAGTGCTGTGTGAATGAGGCTATATAAATAAAGACTATTATTATTAAAACAACACAGATGAGTGTCTGCTGAGTGAAAGTGCATGAAAGTGTAAACCTGATCCCATTCTGGAGGAAAACAACAAGGTCTCACGCACACATCTGTCTCTAGATAGCTTGCCGGTTCTTACGTGCTCAAAAGGCAGGTGGTGCAACAGATAAGGTGGATCAGGGACAGAAGCGGAGATTCAGGAGACAGAGAGGCTACAAAGACTAAAAGCCAGCACTACTTCCACTGATGCGGAGAGCCTTGCAAAATTAATTGCTTGTAACGAGGTCCCTGGTGGAAGCAGCTGAGGCAAGCTTTAAAGGCAGGGTTGCTTTTAGATACCTCGCTTTTTATGCTCGCGTTTCTCCTTCTGCACAATTTGTCCGTTCTCCACCGTCTGCCCGTAGTGCAGGAGTGTGCCTCGAGCCAAATGGCTCAAGAGATACCTCTCCAAATCCCTGGCAAATCTTAGATCCTTTGATTTCATGCCATCCCTCACCAGCCTTCATTCACTACCTTCTCTCACTCGTCTCCTTGATAGATACTTCTCCCTATCACCAGGAGGGAAAAAAGGCACAAGGGCAGGTCTGAGGCCAGGATTCTCTATGCTTGGATCAAATGAGACCATCCAGCTTCCCTGTTTTCTGCCACCAGCCTACCGTAATAAGGACTCACACAAACACAATACCTCCCCCAGAAACTTGTCAGTAAGCTCGATTTCCCATAACAGACGCCACTGAGAATAGATTCAGTGAATAAAATTAGACTGGAGCGTCCTTATGCCATAAAAAGCATGAAAACTCAGAAGGCATACTCACACGACATCCTGCCTGCCAGAGCACCATTAACCTCCTCCCGACTCCCCCGCAGACCAGTGCTCGCACTGCACTTAAACATTCTGGACCCGAGCACACTCATGTCAACGGGACGATATTATTGAGAGAAAGTCGTGGCTGCACAGCACAATGAACTTTACGATTGGACTTACTTTGTGGCTTTTTTGGAGTCGTTTTGGTCGTGCTCACACACAGCCCTCTCATACCCCTCTGAAACGGAGTTTTGGCTACTCGATGCACTAGTGCACAAAGATTTTTCTGCGGGTAACTGATGTCATGAAGCGGGTCTCATCACAGTTCAGTTCATTACACCCAGGCACGGTAAAGAGAAATCGCACTAGTCAAATGAACGGCACTCTGGGGATCAAACATGCTCTGGCACAGTACAAATCACCAAGTGTGAGTACACCATGGGTCTTGCTCTTCTTGAGAAGCAGACGTCACCTGACCTTATCAGCCACGACCTGACCCAAAACAGGACGTTTCTTTTCTCTGGGAGGTGGTGGACTTCTGTAGAATAAAAACTCTTGCTGTATCTGTCATCTTTCCCAGCAGCTCCGTTGGCTTGTTACAGCAGCGAGAAGATTATCCCTCATCTGAGCCTTGCCTTCAACCAACACATCCTGTTCAGCGCTGGGCCAGCCCAGAAGCATCGCTAAGAGACTCAATTGAGGGGCTCAACAGTATAGGAATTACGAAGTGGACAGTGCCACCAATAAATACATAAATACAAACTGTTCACAAACGGAGGTAATTCATTCACATCTAGCAGCGGAGGGAGGATCAAACCAGCTGCACGGTACCAAATTGATCAGCTGTGCCACCGTTTTGCACTCAAACGTTTAGTCGGTACGACGGTTCCTTGTAGTTTGATTCTAAACTGATGACTTTTTCAAGTCAAAGCTGCCATTTGCTGTACAAAACACTGTACATCACACCCAAAGACCAACAAACATGGCTTGGTTTTTGGCCGCCCCGTTCTCTGCCTCGCTATCCCTAAGCGCTGTGACATTCAGTAACCCCAACAGTCCGAGTATCGAGCTATCCATTCTGTTTCTCCTCTGTCTCCAGAGACCCCACCCCTCACCCTCCCCAGCAGCCCCTGTAAATGGAGCAGGAGTCGATAGATGTGATTAAAACATCCTGTTCTGAGGGCCACACCGGAGAGAAAGAGAGAGTGAAATGACAAGGTCAGCCAGATGTCATACATTGTGTAAGGGTGTGGGTGTGTTAGCGAGAGCAAAGGGTCTCATCACCCACAAATGGCAATCACCAGTTTAGTTTGTGAGTAAGATTTAAGCACCAGGGTTTTTGAGTGTGTGTGTGTGTAGATGAGAGGGAGGTGTGCAGCTAGGCGAGTGTCCAGGCAGTGGGTCGATGCAAGGCAGGAAGTGGAGGGCAGGAGTGCTTGCTCTGCATTTACTGTTCCCCAGTATCACTTTCTCAGTGCAGGATGGTGAAGACCGCAGAGCCAACACCCAGCACTAAATGCGCAAAAACACACACGAGTGCTCACACAATTCTGGGCCACACAAACATCCCTTTGCCTAGGCACCACATTTTATTTTCATTAAACATAAACAGTTTCAGTCCATCCTGGATAGATGGAGTCAGGCGTTTCAATCAATGAGACGCGGACTATAAAAATGTACACAAAAGACTGATATGCATCACCTACGATAATCTTAACTGCTGTTTTAATGACGTGTGAGGAAAACACGCCACGAGAGTTCACTGTATTCACCGTTTCATATAGGCAAGATTTAAGCTGGCGTTCTGCCTCAAAGTGCATAACTGAAATTAAAAATCAGTGAACAATGCACCACGAGACAAAAAACAGACACCACCAGCCTCATCCTATGTCGCTGAAAGTAGTTTGGCTTTGAAAAGATAGATGTTGCTCAAAAGACTGCAAACAATCTGTAATGTTGTTGCCGAAGAAGTTTACGACAACAAACATGAGGAGTCCGCTGTCTACAGCAAGCTAAAGCTAACTAAAGGTTCCAGTATTAAAACACATCAGAATCATTCAAAAAAAAAGTGCTTTACAACAAGAAAGGTGGCAAGACATAATTAACACCGTCACCAATTACACCGCAAAAAGACACAGTGCCATTTCAGGTGGTTGAGTGAGATGGGTTTAAACAATTAAATTTAAATGATCATTATTGATGTCATCCAAGAATATATTGTGATCTATTTTTTCAATATTGCACTAGACTGACCTGATCCTTACAATAAATTTATGTACATATGAGTCATTAGAGCAGATCTGGTTCTGGTAACTGGTAACTGGTTCTGGTTCTCGTGGTAAGAGCCAGCTGCTGGAACAGGTATTAAACTCGCAGTGGGCTCGCAACCAGAACCTCAGCTGTAGCGTTTACAAAACACACCCTGCCCAGAGCATCCCCCTGATTGTGCCTAGTGAGTTTTGCGTTACGCTCCAGACCCTCCCCTACTCAGGAATTGAATGATCCTGTGCCTTTTTTGCATTATTATTTTACAAATTTAAAAAAATGATTTCCCACTACTGCCATTCTGGGACTGAGGTTTTCTGCACAGATCGCACTGAAAGCATAACGTGAAACGACAAAGAAAATGAAAACAACCCATGGGACTACAACAAATGGCCTGCCAAAACCCCCTAGAACTTGAAATATAAACCACTGCACACCAGCTGCCACGCATGATCATGACTGATCATGCCATATAATATAAAGCCTTCCTGCTGGGGGCACTAGAACATACAATGACTTTGTTTACTTTACTAAATTTTATCATATGTCATAAAAAGCACTATAAAAAGTTTGCTTTGACTTATTTTAACTATCAAGCATGGTGGAGGCAACAATATGGTGTTAGGCTGGCTTCCTGTCTTGGTGCCTTGACAACTTGTAAGCACTAAAGTAAACATTTTATCATATGCTGGCTTTTCATTTAAGATATCCCAGCATGCCCCAAAGTATATGCCTAAAAAAAGCAGTATAGCTGAGCTCATTTCCCCATGGTTTTGCCAGTCATGGTCCATCTGATTACGCCAAGCCAAACACACTCACAGTGTCACCAGATACACAGCACTTTCAACGTCGAGCTGCAGAGTTCCAGTATCATGCCAGAGCCAGCACAGACAGACGAAAGAGGAAAACAGTGCTGGCATGTGACACATGGATGAGAGAACATCAAACACTGGTAACGGAAAATGGATAGAATTCAGAAGATCTAGGAAAATGTATTTTATGCCAGAGGAACGGAGGTGGCTAGTGAGTGAATGAATGAGTGAAGGGCTGAGAGAGCTCAGGTCCAGGAAGATTTAAAAGGTTCAAAAGTGTCTTAACCACACGTCACAACACATCAGATGTCAGAGTTATGCGAGTACATATACATTGATATTTAGTCTCTTAGCAGACGCTCTTATCCAGGGAAACTCACAAGATATGCATAAAGTATATTAAAGTTCATATTTATAGATATATTAAAGTTGACTGCGCAAATTGATGCATTATTTGACAGCTGTAGTTCTTTATTCCTTTGCAGTGTTCTGCAGTATTGCAGCAGTGTTACAAAGTCCAGCATTTCTGACCATAATTAATAAGCAGCACACAGCGCAGTCCTATGTAGATAGTATTACGAATACCTGTTTATGTGGTCCTCTTAGAATGTGAGCTCTGGCTCCCTCACACGCCGTCCTCATGGCCTCCATAGATGGAGTCCCCAGCAGATCAGTGATCAGATCCAGCTGAGAGCGAGAATCGAGAAAAAGTTAGAAATACATATTAAACCTAAAGAGAAGACCTGCTCTACTACGGTTGCAGCAGTCACTCTTAAATCCCCCTAATCTGTTAACATTCCCCCACCATTTTCCGATCCCTCTGCCGTAAGAGGAACCCTGTAAGCCACCGAGTGCCTCCGAACCCGCCAGAACCGACTGCTTCTTTTATATCAGACTTCTAAGCAGAAGCACACAGTGCTCAATAAATCCATCTGCCATCTCCGTTGCCACCTTCAACGGTTGAAAGGGCCAACTGTTGGAGCGGCAGGGAGAGGCCACTCATCCAAACGTTCCTCCCTCAGGTCCAACAAACTGTATCTGTGAAGTGACCAGCCAGACCATAAACACAGCAGAAATTCTAATTCAAGACAACACGAGGATAGGCTTGCGTACTTGACTGCTGAGGCATGTGAGCGCCCCCTCTTAAATTTGTCCCAATTCTTAACTTTCTATCATTTAAAACGATTTAAAAGGTGATGATAAAATGCTGCCTGTACTCTCTGCAGTCTGGATGGAAGCCCAGTTATAGGCTCGTACACATTTAAAAGCAAACAACTTTAGAGGAACGACTGTAATGCAGATAATATTAGAACACAGAGCTTAGGCTTGTTCAAATAAACACTCATGCACGAAAACAGCACACAAAGCGGTCACATACAATGGTCTCATTCCCAGCAAGGTTCTGAAACCCTCCATTGAAGCCCAGCAGAGACGGCTCGGTTCAAACTTCTGTAAGCCGAGGCATTTCTCAGAAAGGTACGATGTTATATGTCCATTAAGCTATAAAGTTGGTAAAAAAAAACCAGACCATAATGATAATAATGATGGGCCAAAGCACACTTTTAGTGAGACATGCAACCATTATTTAACATCTAAAAAGCTTATCATGGCTTAATGTACCAAAGCAATGCCTGGAATTGCCTACCGAATCTCTTAAGCTGTACTGAACATAACCCACTGCCTAGATATGATGATTTGTCCATTAAGGCTGCTTCCTTGGGAGAAATGAAACATTAAAACTGTATATAATGGGAGAAATTAGTGAGAGTCTGAGACGCTTCCTGCGTGAGCCACAACAGCACTGAGATACTGAAACTCTGACCAGAAATACAAGCAGATTATAAATCTGGCTGTTGTACAGTAACCCTAAATATTTTTTTTGACAATTTTATTATATTTTTCATAATCATAATAATAATTAAGGTTACATCACCTCTGATTGATTATATTATTGTATTTTATTTTCCACACTATACAATTTAAAGTATGTTCTCCCTGTTAATATGTACTGTATTAGACTGAACTACTATAAACCACAAATCAAGCTAGTAATGTACCTAAAAGTGAATGTCTGAAGCAAAAACATTGTGAACAATCTGGACCATTAGACAAAATACAGACACCTCCAGCCTTACAGTCCATGATATTGGAAGTGTTTTGTTTTTAAAAGATGGGTGTTGCTTAAAAGAAAAACTGCAAACGTCCCTGGTTGTTAAAGACCTTATTTAACCACCTGTGAATTAACCACTGTGCAGCATATGGAGATTATGACCAAATTTGGGAGTCAGGTGTCAGTTTAAAAAGGTAAGGTACCAATTAACAGTGAGAGCAACCATTCTGCAAGAAAAAACACAGATGGCTAGACGATAAATCATAGTCACAGGCAGTTGAGAGAGATGGGTTCAAATTGGAGATGCACCGATTGATCTGCTGTTGACCAGAATCAGTTTTCAGTGGAATCTGCCACGGCCATAGCTAGGTCATTCAGTTTCATATATCAGAGTCTCTGCCGGTTACAGACCACCCTTGTGCTCTGTGTGACAGTGACACAAACACAGCTACACATGAAAAACACACTGCTTTTACTGACATTAATTCACAACTACATTTTGGTTTAAACACAGTTTTAGCTTTAAACTGGGCTTATGTTTGTTAGACAGACCAGTGCTAACACAGGCTGATGATGATGATGATGATGATGATGATGTGTTAGATTGCAGCTGGGCTCCAGCCTAGACTATATAGCTCAGAATCAGTAAGGGAACAGTGACCTGGCCCTATTTAAAATACTCACATAGTTCATTGTTCTAGATCATTACAGTAAGTGTGAGCTGTTTGCAGTATGAAAAGTAAACAGAAGAGGAAGAGCTCTGAAAACACTCAATAATAAGACCTTTGGAACAGCATAGGAACAGGCAGATTTGACAAAGGTAAAGTTAAATCTGCTGTGCACAGCCACACACAGGTAAACAGCTGCTGCTATCTTTCTTTTTGAATTACATTTCAATTAAAGAAACGTTGAACACGAATGAATTTATAATTATTGGACCAAAATGAACCAAAATTGGAATTGGTCTGTTATATGGGAAGAAAATCGGCCAAGGAAATTGCAATTGGTGCATCTCAACTTTTTGTCATTTTCAGACCCAAGACACATACTGCTCGAGTTTTATCTATTTATTATTATCGACAAAATCCCAACAAAATATTGAGACTTTTTCCACCCAATATTGCAACCCCTACACTACAGTGCAGAGATCCTGGTCTGTACTGATATGAAATGCTGAACGAGTTGCTAGGGGTTAAACGAATATAAGACATTTGTTTACTCAGCAGTTACAAGGTTAAAAACTTGCTGGAGGAAGTAAACAGCCCAAAGGATTTTGGAAGAATATGATTTACTCTTGAATATTCCATTAAGGAAGTAGAACATGGTGTGAAAGTATTGCTGTAATTTTTTTGTGCTTGTTCAGCAGTGATCCTGGCCTTTCATCACTTAAATCAAGCTTCATGGCCACTGCACAAAAAAAAAAAATACAAAGGTCCTTGAGTGTGCACTTGCTCTCTAGCTCAGTTTTTAATGCGTTTGTGCAATGTGCCAAAGAGCACGAACAGGTCTTGGCTTAGACCATACTGAACACCAATAACAATCCACGTGAACATAAGGGGTTTGCAAAAATACTGAAACGTTTCTGTAGTACAGAAATAACCAAGGAAGCACTACCTGTTGGATAGGGCTCTGAGCCTGGAAGAGGATGCGTCGGCCCAGAAGCTCAGCGAAGATGCAGCCCACTGACCAGATATCGATGGCGTTGGAGTAATGACGGCTTCCCATGAGGATCTCGGGGGCTCGGTAATACTGTGTCACCACCTCTTGGGTCATGTGACGAGACTCATCAGGCTCCTCCACCCGGGCAAGGCCAAAGTCACAAATCTGCCGTAAGACACATGCAATATATTTATTATATGCAAATACAATATAATTATATTTACAATATAATTCGGTAACTTGTTCAAGTCTAGATGAATAACAAGGTATAAGATGAGTCAAGAGACACAGGACATGCTTTTATTTCAGAAACAAAAGGGAAAATTACATGAATACACCAGCAAGTAATGGATGTCCTGTCTTTCAGGCTACGTCCGGCACATGGCAACATATTGGAATCAAGTTTTGCAGAGCAAGTGGGAAGGTAGTCATGTAGGGTATGAAAGAAAACCCAGAATTGTCTCAGAAATTGATCTGCAATATCACGATGTTCAAGAGTTTAACACAAAAAGTGCAAAACTTTTGTTGTTGGTCACATGTAACTGAAAATGGTATTCTGATAAATCTGATGTCCGGGGAACACGTATCATAGCAACAGACTTTAACAACCAATTTCACACAGCACTGTTACATTAGTCATAGCCAAATTCAGAGAATTCGGGACTGCGGACAGCGGAGCCACGCAGTGATCGTTTGAAGAACAGCTGCCGACGAATAAACCTCAACAATAGTTTTGACAGCTTTTGCGAAAAGCGCCATGTCCGATAACTTTCGATTCACCCTCTGTCCTGTGACTTTTGACTCAGACTGTACAATGAGTAGGACTTTTACAAGACAGTTTCTCAGAGTGAAGAATCGGCGACTGGTCCTATAACCAGCAGCACAAAAACAGGGGGGAAAAGTATAGATGACTCACACTGCCATTCCTAGTCACATTCACCAGTTTTGTGGGCAGCCTCAGGAAAGAACAGGTGCAGCAGGGGACAGCGGCACAAACACTAACAGCACAGCGCTTTCACCAACTTTAATTCATAATTCAGTTCATGTATGTACAGAGCATATATATATATTATACGCAGCTCAGCCACTCATGTTAATGAGACCAGTGCTGACACACTTCAATCACGAGGGAGTGTTAGATTTCAGTTGTGTCTTGAGTGCCACTTAGTCAACTAAACAGTCTCTCTCTGTTTATTACAGACACAGTCACGTCTTCAGCGGGGAAGCTCTTTAGAACGTACAGCTTGCAATACATGCGTAGTGAAAATGAGCTATGGAGAGGCAACTCTGAAAACGTAAACGGAGACATTTAAAACCGCATCACCCCGCCGAATATGACAAAACTAACCAATTAAATTGTTAAAGCTGAAGAAAGCTAAGAAATTAAATCTTCGTTACCAACGAAGAAGTTTCCATTAAAAGAATAGATGACCAAAACCTTTCTGTACGCTGTCATCTATAAATCTTAAAAAGATAATTCGAATCCGCTGATCATAAGGAAAAAAAAAAAAATTGCAATAAGAATCGGCCAATAAAATTGCAATCAGTGCACCTGCAGTCACTGCACGACAATTTGGCCCACAGGTTTGGACTTCAGCTGCATCCAACATGTCAACTATGAGAACAGACTGTTTTCTTATGCTGTCGTTATTAAAGAATGATAAGAATGAGAATGATGATGAGAATATCACAAAACATGACAAAATTATTTGATCTGAGTGGTCATAGTGTGCACGTGCACGCATGTCTGTGTGTGTGTGTGTGTTTGTGTGTGTGTGTAATCTCAGAACGTCATGAATCTCATCATCATCTCATCAATAAAACACAAACTGAACAAACTCTTACTAACGAGGAGGACATTAATAAACACTTTGTTACCTGCTTTGTTTCTGATGATGAGCCTGCGCCTTTATTTACAGCTCAGGCTAAAATTATTCAAGGTTTATCTGATTTTTATCCAAATCAGCAGTTCCTACCTGGCATCAAAACCCTACCACAGCCAAAGTCACTACATATTTTCTGAACCAAGATTCCTCAGATGTGCTTATTGGATAATTATATCATGCACAGCAGCAGCTTGTACCTCTGGCAGGAGCCCATTTCTAAGACAAACTAAGTTGTTTGAATGTCAAACACATTTATTTTAAGAAATAAAACACTTCTTGGATACCCGTTTTTAAGACAATAAAAATAAATTAGGTGTGAATTAATCCTCCCAGTTGAACTACTCAATAGCCTTGGGAAAGAGAGCTGCAAGGCAAAGGCTAATTACGGTGTTTAGCAGTAGAAATGCAGACTGCTTTGTATAAAGTGTGATTCTTTTTATTATTGTGAATCCACTGGGTTTCTATTGAACATATTAAAATATACACTTATGATGCTGAGGCAGAGAGGTAAATTGACTAATTTATTTGCATGTATTTACACAGAGTCCTTTTTCTGTTCCCTGGTAATAAGTCTTGTTGTGCTGGTGTGAGTAGATCACTTTTACGATCCTGAACTGAAAACAGTTTATCGAAAATGTCCAGCCACCAGCATCCTGTAGGCAGTGTCCTCTAAGCACTGAAGAAGAGGACTGATTAGGGGATGACTAACACCGACTCTGACTTTAAATGTACAACGTTTAGCAATATGGTAGATGTACAGCAAGAGGAACAGAGTGTTTAAAAACTCCAGCAGCACTGCCGGACTAAAAAAAAATCAGCAATACTGCAGTATTGAGAGTCATCCAGCACTAAAATTGCAATCGTGCACCTGCAAGCACAGCATGGAAATTCGGACTTTGGACAGCTGCATCCAACATGTCGACTATGAGAACAGACTTGTTTCTTATGCTGTCGTTATTAAACAATGATATATCCCAGAACATGACAAAATTATTTGATCTGAGTGACACAGACCGAATAAACTGTTAGTAATGACGAGTAATTGGTAATTTATACTTCATATAAAGTGCACGATAACTTCATGGTCTATCACTCAAAAAATAATATGGTGGTCCCGTGGAAGTCCTGCCAATCACCAAGCAGACAGGACCATCACCAAGCAGCGTGAAAGGGTCGTAAGTGTTCAACTACAACGTGGTACCTGTGTGATAAGTGGAGCCGATAAAACAGACAACAAGGACCTTTTCAGTGAAACGGGTTTTGCTTTCTCCATTCACAGCCCTTTCTAAAAGAACTGGCTAAATATAAACTTGTCAGGAAGTGAACTAGATGAGGGGGTGGGGTTGGGGGGATTAATACAACGCAAAGCAGAGTTCCAGATTATTCATGAAGAGCTGCTCTCTATCTCAGCCAACTGAGAGAGAGAGAGAGAGAGAGAGAGAGAGAGAGAGAGAGAGAGAGAGAGAGAGAGAGAGAGAGAGAGAGA
>JAUZST010012798.1:0-11283 GCA_034779995.1 Parotocinclus haroldoi
AAATGGGGAGGGGTGGAGAAAGCAATGGCAAAACTACTCCACCATCCTGCCGAAATACTTCATGGATCACATCGATGCGAGACAGAAATGTGTGGAGATCGATGCTGCACTTTCTCCATCAAGTGACAGTCATTTGTCATTTGAAGGTGTATTGTCTTGAGGTCATGCAGAGAATTTAAAACAAACAGTGGAGCTTCATAATGAACGTAGTAACAATCCATGTATGCAGGGACTTGGTAATACTTAAGACATTAAAGAGGGACAGGTTCAGAGTAATTATTACAACACTGAGGATTCGAGCTAAATCTTACTAGGGTGAAAATACTTCTACCAAAAAAGTCATATCTGTGTTTGAAATGATCATAAGCTTTGGTCGCTGTCTGTCATTTTCTCTGTCCTGTCTCTTTTATTCTCTCCTGGCTATTTTCTCTGTTTTGTAATCCGCACCATCAAAGCATGTCTTCGTCACGTCACCTACCCTCGACATGAGCGTGTATGGATTAAATGAGGCTTTGATGCAAACAATGTTTGTCTACTTCTGAGTGGCCATGTCAGATGGCTTGATGTTTTTCTGCACATATCAGCTCAAGGGCATGACCTGTTCTGACTAATGTTGGATGCAGGCACATAAAAAAGATCTATCAACAATCAGTGGAAAAAACACACAGATTTGAAGTGGAAATTGGATTTGGGCCACTTTTACCTGCAGTGCAAACCTGACTTTTAGAGGTTCTTCATCTGGTTTATCTCCTTTATCTGGAGAATTTGATTTTAACACATTGAAACACATAGTAATTTTATCATACCACTGAATGTACATTTATATTTATGTCATTTAGCAGATGGCCTTATCCAGAGTAACGTACAATTTGCCTTACTGTCTAAGCAAATGTGGGATAAGGGTCTTGATTAAGGATCCAACTGTGGCAGCCTGGCAGAGATACGTTTTGAACCCTGGACCTCCTGTTTCATAGTCCAGTACCACTAGGTCATCAGTTACATTTTTCAACCACTTCACTTTTTGAAACTTTGTGCTGTGTTTGATTTTTTTGTGTGTGTTTCCCATCAGTTCGTGACTTATCTTGCTGTTAAATTTAAACTTGGGAACCGGATCATCCTGTTTATTTTATTGTCCTTATAAAATTATTGGACAAATTTCACAACTGGTATAGTTTAGAAAGAGGTATGTATGTATATATGTATATATACATACATAGTGTGAAGTCTTAAATTTGTAAAAAAAAAAAAAAAAAAAAAAATCAATTCAAAAAGGGGTTCTGATCCAGTGGCGTCTATAATTGTGAATTAGAGGAAGTTTGGAATAGGACTCTTCTTTGAGTAACAGGGCAAAAAGAGCCTGGGTCAGGGAAGTGACTAAGAACAAAGTGGCCACTTTCGCCTGTTAATCACGCATGAACCACATATCTCCCGAAAGATGCTCATCACTGATTTGGGAGAAATTAGTCTTGCACAGCATCAACCAAGGCTATTTGCCATCTGTTGTCGTGCTGAAAACGCCCTGGCACACACACTTGCTGCATGAAGTGTCCAACGTCATGGAATGGAAGTCAAAGCCATGCCGATGTCCTGAGCTGTTCAAGCATGTTTGCTTCCTCATCCGACCTTCATCCCATCAGTGAATCTGCTCCACCACAGCTTTGAAACAAAGCAAGAAAGAAAGAGGCTGTGGAAGTGTGGCAAAGCTTTGAAGACTCAGGTCTTTTTGTGTCTGCTTCTTCTCTAATTAAAGAAACAGTTTCCTCATTCCAGTCTCTTTCACTTTGAGCTTTAATCTTTTCTGGAAAATCTATTCTGGTAGACCTTTTTTTTTTTTTAAGGAAATGTGAAGAATGCAACATTCAGTGACATTTCAAAGAGCTGTGTGATTGCCGGATTGTAGCAGGAGCTTATTGATTTAGCATGGAAATTGGCCCATAGGCGCTCCGATGGTGCAGCTGTGATATTGTTCCACCACTGTTTTGACCCAGATTTGAGTCCTGGTAGCGCCTTTAACTTGGCCATCACACAGATACCTAATTGGCCATGTCTAAGGGACGGGGGCTGAACGGGGAAGCATTCCACGGTACTGCAGTAGCAACCCTTGTTGAACCTCTGGTGATGAAATGGCAGTCCAGGGTGCGCATTCACCTTCACACGATAATTTCAGCTCCAAACCCATTCCCTACCCTGCAAACCCTCCAGCACTCCTTACAGGATGAGCAAGTCAAAAAAGGAAAAACTAATATAAATAATATTTCTCTAAGGAAAAACAAAGAATCAGTCCTGCTGAGGCGAGGCAACCTGTGCCACTAATGCTTGAGCCCTTTAGAAACTGCCTGCCGTCATGTTCCAAAAACGAGAGAAATCTTTCACACAAGAGTGAATACTGCAATGGCGGAAGGACCTCATAATAATGCTCATCGTTCCTAAATGAGATCACAGCATAATGTGTACATATTAGAGGATCAGGTGTCACATTGTGCTTCTATGTGTAAGACTTGGGTTTAAAATAGATTGGCCCTCGGGGCTATACATTAAAAATGCTCTGGCTCTGCCTGTGGATGAGTAAAGTAGATCATGTTTTCTGAAGATCAGCTAGCTTTGCTCGCAAGCACGCTATTAGCTGCAGAAAATGAATGTGCGCTACAGAATGCCCTTGAGACAGACTATGTTAACAGTATTCTGCCATCAGAAAATAGATTTCATATCTCCCAGGCAGGGAGAATTTCTTTCAGATATGAAAGGTTGAAAGTGGAAAAAGTGGGAAGAGTTCAGGAGTGAGTGAAACTAGTATGAAAAATGGAGACGGGTCTGTAAATGTCAAGGTATATGCAATCACCGAACAGTTTATCAGGTACACCTGCTTTTTCTACACCCATTTGATCAGTTCCACCTATCATATAGATGCATTTACAAATACAGACTGCAGTCCATCGGTTTCTCTTTGTAGTAACATACTTTGTTAGTTCCCTTTAATCTGTTCCTTAATGGTCAGCTCCACCACAGATCAGGTACTATTTGGGTGATTGATCATTCTAAGCTCCGCAGCGACACTAACGGGGTGGTGGTGTTTTGGTGTACGTTTTGCTGATATGACCAGAACGGACACAGCAGTGCTGCTGGAGTCATTAAGCACTGTGTTTACTCACTGTGCACCGGGGCAGTACGGTGGTTCGGTGGGTGGCACTGCTGCCTCACAGCAAGAAGGTCCCGGGTTCAATCCCAGGGTGGAGCGACCTGAGTCTTTTCTGCATGTCCTCCCCGTGTCTGCGTTGGTGTACTCCGGGTACTCCGGTTTCCTCCCACGGTCCAAAGACATGTGTGTTAGGTGAATTGGTGTCTCTAAATTGTCATTGACTTGTGTTTGGTGTATGACTGGTATTCAGATTAACTTGTGCATGGATGTAACCTTGTGTGTGTAGCTGGATGGCCACTGATGCCCATAAGCGACGTTAAATAAGCCCAATAAACAAACAAACAAACACTGTGCACTGTGCAATGCTCCATCTTGCAGATGTAAAGTCCGAAACAGCAGCTCGTCTATTGTACAGTTTGTGTTAGTCATCCTCTAATAATAATGCTCACAGGATGCTGGTGGCATCCACCCTTTTTGTAGGGTGGATCATTCTTAGAACAGCTGTGGCACTGAGGTGTTTGGGGGGGGAGGGGGACTCCAGCAGCACTACTATGTCTGTTCATTCATACCAGCATAACACACACTGACACGCCACCACCACACCACTGTCAGAGCGGTGCTAAGAATGATCCACCTGAATGATTATACCTGCTCTTTGGTGTTTCTTGGGAGTCCTGAAAAAGGGGGACAAACAAACTACAAAGTGCTACTATATGATATGTAGAACTGAAAAACAAGGATGTATACCTATACCTAATAAAGTGGCCAGCAAGGGTATGTCCTGACACTTGGCTCACAAATCAACTTTCTTGTTTTTTGTTATTTTAGCCTTGTTGTGGTGTTTAACATGATTTGTTCTTGAACATTGTTTTACATTGTTGCTCCAATTTCCTTGTTGGATAGATGCTTTGAGAAAGATTAAAGGACGCTTAATCATTCATGCTGTGTAGAAAGCAATGTTTTACAGTCAGGGTGCACCTCTTTGTGCATCCTGTGCAGCTTTAAGAGAAAGCGTTTAGCTTGTTTGCTGTAGTCATATTTTGCTTG
Organism: Parotocinclus haroldoi; assembly: GCA_034779995.1. Classification (NCBI taxonomy): domain Eukaryota; kingdom Metazoa; phylum Chordata; class Actinopteri; order Siluriformes; family Loricariidae; genus Parotocinclus; species Parotocinclus haroldoi. The sequence continues at coordinate 4,184 of JAUZST010012798.1, forward strand.
GGTGTAGCCTAACCCGTCTTTTTTTTTGCGTATGATGAATGAATCATGTCTTCCTAAGTTTACTGTTATGAGAATTCCTTACACAAAGGCTGACTCTTGTGTCTTATCCTGAGGTGATTGATGCATATTAAAGAAGTAGGCTATGAATGGGGAAGCTCTGGAGCTGCAATCTGAGCTCAGACGGCTCCTCTTATTTCTCCTCCCAATACAATAGAGCTCCGGTGTATTGTGGTTTGAGCTTAAGACTGGGGTCAAGAGGTGTGAAATATTAAAGTTCAGGCTTGACGGACATTATGCAGACTTTCCCTTTTTTTTTTTAGTTTGCCAATAATTCTTTTGGTTCAGAAATCTCACCCCGGGTTCCACGCGAGGACGTTGTCGCCGTCCAAGCACTACAATTCCTGATGGGGGGGGGATACTGGATGGCATAAACTGACTGTTTCAGGGATTCATTAAAGCTGTATTTTTGTTTGAAGTGATAAAATGGCTTGTAAAGAAGCATGTCGTCTCTGCCTCAGTAGCGTTTTATATATACGCCTTTGTGCTGTTGCTTTGCTTTGATGTTCTGCTTCCTTTATGTACCTGAGACACTTTGATTTATATTTGTTCGCCTCTCCATTTTCACATAATCCACGCTATCATTTATCACTGATGCCTTAAAAAGTGAACTAATAGTCCTCATTAAACATGCCACATCTTGTTTCTTTACTTTAGCCTCTGTACCGTTGTCAACACCTGCTTATAGTTAAACGAGCCTCAGTCCCATGTGACAGCAGTGTGTGCGCAAGCTGTGAGTCATTAAGTCAAACAAAAAAGCGTTGCACAGAAAGAAGAAAAAGTCGCTAACCGTGCTAGTGCCACACGTTTTGCTCTATATTACTTTGTAAAACAGACTGCAGGGATGCGACACTTAATATCCGCTTATCTAGAGCAAGTTGGTTCTAAGTTAAGCTTTACAATCTAAGCAATTGTGGATTAAGCACCTTTTCTCAAGCACCCAACAGTGGCAACTAGGCAGATTTGAACCTTAGGCTTTCTGGTCTATAGTCCAGTATCTTAACCTCTAAATGAACAAAGGTTCAACAAACAGTTTTACATTTGGTCATGTACGATTGCACAAGGGCATCTGCTGAGTGACTCAACGTTATGAGAATGTCACACATTTTGGTTTTCATGAAGTTTGCTGGAACTTTAAAAAAAAAAAAAAAAGAATGTTATATGTGATCACCTAATCAGTTGTAACTAATTAGTAGAAAGTGTTTGTTGCAATTCATCAGATATGAATGCTGTATACTTGTAGTGATGTTGATTTTAAGAAACTTTTAAGTGGCCTAATATATTTCAGAGCTGTATGTGAGTGAAAATGGTATATGAACCTTTGCTTTCTTTAACTATATGATGTGATAGCTGTCAACAATTCTATCACTTTTCTGATAACCCTTGATCTTACTGACTGTAGATTGGTGGATATATTATTTAGAGATTTTCCAGACCTTTTCCAGCCTGGTGAATATAAACATCTATTGTTTTGACGTCCTTGGATATCTGCTGTATTTGTGCTATAAAACACACTTCCACAAACATGGTGTGAGGAGCAGACTTTGATAGATCTCTTTTTCTTTAAAATAATGGGTAGCATAGTGGGGGAGCACTTTTAGCTCACAGCAAGAATGGTCCTAGGTTTGAGCCCAGGGTGGAGTGACTTGGATCCTCCCTGTGTGGGTTTACTCCAGGTACTCCGGTTTCATCCCACAGTCCAAAAACGGGCACTAGGTTAAATTGCCCCCAAAATGAGTTTAGACCACTAGTTTCAATATAAACTATTGAAAAGTATTGATGTAACCTTGTGTCTGTTGTTGGTCTTGCTGAAGAGCGTCGTAAAATAACTACAAGAAAAAAAAGCATTTGAAAGAAAACATTTGACTAATTTCACTGCTGATCCTAGAGCACAATGTACTTTTTTAAAGTTTGATGAAATATTAGAAAATAAATGAGCAAGTATAATCTTTTTGTCTCTTTGGCTAATGTTTAAGGTCATGTTTATGCAAAAATATACTGCTCACAAGTATTAATGGATACTTCAAAATGAAATATCCCATGATTTAAAAAAACACCCTAATTTTGGGATTCACAAAACCTCTAGCACCACCACATAACCAAACTGGAGAAAACTAATCACCCAGTGAACAAAATGTGTTCAAAGGACTTTTGCAATGTTTAGTATAAAGTTAGTACAATTGGAAATTATAAGCAGCTTTAATCATATAAATCTAACGCAAATGTGACCTGCTTTAACAGTTTTTGCTTTGTTTTTTTCTTTTCCAGAATGTAAACCTTGGATCTATTCCTTTGGGTATGATCTGTCTGGAGTGCTCATCCCTGCAAGACCTCTTTGTCCTTCAGACGACTGCCTCACCCCGCCTGCAGGACATATTCTTTTCTACACTGGCAAAGAAGACAAGAACTTAAAGAGGGCAGAACAGGAGGGGTGTCAGGGTGTTGGGCAGGGGGCTGATGGTGCATGGGACGGGCAGCGCACATCTCCCAAGGTGAGTGAGAGCCCACCCTTGTCCATGTTGTCCCCTGCCCACACCAGTCCTCCTTCCCTCTGCAATGGTGACATGATGCCATGCGTCATGGAAGTTGTCAGTTTCATCACGCGTTCATTTTCACTGTCTCGCCATCTAACCCTTACACTAGATTCTGTCGATTGTTAGCTTATAAAGAACGGTGTGTATACTTATACAAGTGGCTGCAGGGTGACGATGCTGGTGTGTGGGCGCATGAGGCGGCTCTACCGGCAGCTCACGCTGCAGACCAGCCTACTGCTGCTCTTCCTCTTCTGCATGGTCAGCGTTCTCATCTCAGCCTACTTTCTGTATGGGGTCAAGCGGGAGCTCGAGCCTGCAGGGGTCGGGGGTGTGGAAGGTATGGGCGAGGGCACTGCTGACTGGGGGGATCCACAAGCCACACCTTCTCCTCCATCAGCCAGGGTACTTCCTGCGAGAACTGTCAAACCAGCGGACACGTCTCGAACTGACCCTGTGGTTCTGGTGTTTGTGGAAAGCCTCTACTCTCAGTTGGGCCAGGACATTGTGGCAATCCTGGAATCGGGCCGCTTCCGCTACCAGATTGAAATTGCCCCTGGGAAAGGCGATATGCCCACGCTTACTGACAAGAACCGGGGCCGCTTCACACTGGTCATCTATGAGAACATCCTCAAATATGTCAACCTGGATGCCTGGAACAGAGAACTGCTTGATAAGTACTGTGTGGAATATGGAGTGGGAATCATCGGCTTCTTCAAGGTGAGGATAACAATAAGTTCTATACAGCTCACTAAAAGTATGAAATGAAATATCCCCTAATTTTGTGAGCAGCATAATTTTGGACAGTAGTCGTACTAACTGGGCATGAATTCGGCAGATATATTGCACTTGTATCCACGAAGCATGTGTGCCATGTAAGCAGCACAATAATTTGATTTTACGTTTAAAGTAATGTTCATTTTAGTGTAATTTGCCATAATCAACAAGTTCACATCATGTGGACCTGACAGAAAATGTGGATTGCTGACCCATAGCAGAAATGGCTGCACTGGTTTCTGAAGGCGCATTACTTTATATTGCTGCACAGTAAAAATCACATTGGAGGAGACTCCAATTTAGTAGGGTGCAGCTAAAAGAATGTATGTAATACTTCCTAACCACCTAGAATAAAAGTACTAGACAATGCGGTCAAAAGCTTGGGTTACATCCTCCACTTTTTTGCCTTATATAGACTTGGTCTGTCTAAAATCTTTTAGAAAAACTTCATATACAGTTACCATGTTGACAAAACCAAAATCAATTTTTATTTAGTCACAACTAAACACTGGTAGCTTCACTTCCATAGAGGACATGCTTTCTGTCACCAGCGTTCAAGGTATTTATTAACTTTGAGCTCAAGCATGGCATCACCATGAATCCCACTTTACTGGGGACCATTGCGCCCTACTAAAATCACGGCAATATTTTACGGTCATTTATTCTGACTTTCTGAGCAGAACTACAGGACATGCCATGCAAATTCACTACAGGCACGGCATTTCCCATAATTCCAATGTCGTGTTTCCAAAAGGTGATACGATAATGACATTTTGTCTAATTATTACTGTCTAGAAATGTATTGCAATAAACGATGTTACCTTGTTCAAACTGATTTATCACGTAGGCAAGTGCTTCAGTCTTACAACGTTACATGTAGGGGTGAGAATCTCTAGGCACCTCACCATTCGATTTGATTACGATTTAGAGGGCAACGACTATCGATGCTTTCTCGATTCGTTTTTTTTCTATGCCATGTGACTACATGAAACAAATCTATGGCGTTGAAATGAGTCCTCAAGTTTTGAGAACCAAAAGACAGAATCCGTAACCAAAAATTTGGTTTGTAAACAGAATATTTCTTTTTGTAATCGTCTATTTTGAGTTTAATATTCTTGAAGTATCTGTTTTTTTCTTTGCGCCTTTTCTCCGTTGCACGTCTCCGTCTCGCTTTCGCTTCAAAAAGCGCAACGGAGAAAAGGCGCAAAAAAAAGCGAAAATAGATACTTCAAGAACATCAAACTCAAAATAGACGATTACAGAGCTTACTTAGCGAGTGCTAATGTTTAAGTTCTTGTGTAAGAACAGAAGCTGGTCCACATGTTCAGATGCTTGATTATCGATTATTGACATTTGTTAATTGATTCAGAATTGTTAACGTCCGAATCGCCATACATCTAAAAATCTATTTGCCCCACCCCCATTGCATGTGTTTTCACTTGTATAGTGACATGAACTTTTACATAAACATTTCAACATTACAAAAAAACATTTACAAGAAAGTGGGTCTTGTATACCAGAGTTTAATTTGCATATATCCCCGCAGTCTTTTTCCAGACTTAAAATCTGTTTTAAACTTTCTAAGTGCCGTTCAAAGTGTAAGTGGGGATATTTGGTCGAGCTGGTGATCAGCCTAATATAATCGAGTCTGTTCCAGTGCCAGTCATGTTTCAGTTGTGCAGCCGCACAAACATAGCCACGTGTAACAGAAGAGTGCTTTTACTAACTCTAATTCAGTTCATGTACAGAGCTTTAAACACGGCTCATCCGCGTATCGGATGGTTTATGCGAATGATAAGGAAGTGCTAGTTTTCAGTTGTGTCGAGTGCTATTTTTCAACGAAATGGTCTCTCTCTATACAGAGCAATAGTAATGAGGGACTAGGAATCTATCTTCAGTGTGGAAGCTCTTCAGAGCTTACTGTTTGCATTAGGTGCATGGTAAAAAAAAAATCGGTCCATGGAGGAACAACTTCAACCTCTGAAAACATTCAGAACAAAGAATTTAAAAAGATGGAAGATTTGACCGAGCTAGGAAAAGCTAAAAAGGGTAACACGAAAGCTAGCGAGAGCACAGGGCCAGGCACAAGTCATGTTGCTGGGTGCTGTTATTTGGAATTCTTAGACAGAACGATAATCAGAGCTGGCTCATCATATGTTAAAGAAATCAGAATTGGCCAACAAAATTGCAATCGGTGCATCTTTATACTACCATAGATCACAGTGTTTAGAGAAAAGCAGGGGGTAAAAATGGCTGAAGCACAAATAGAACAGTAACTTAAATAATATATTTACATTTTCCGGATGTTCCACAATATTGATTACCAACCCAAGTATAATCCCTGTAGTTTGTAGAGAAGACTGGCCTATGCAACCCAGTTTAAGAGTTGATATACGCTTCCAACCATGCTGGATCTTCTTGTAGTTCGTTTTTATGGCGTGGTATTTATACTTTAATATTTTGAATGTGTGTTCACCTCTGCTGTCACATCCCTTTGTCTCTGCTGTGTTCGCATTTTTTGAAATCCTGAAGTTGTGCTTCCGCACCCAATTATGCCTCTGTGAATAAAAGCTCTGAACCTATCTAATGATACAACATGGAGAAGCACATCTCAGATAACTGAAGCAGTTTCCCGTGAGGGTGGTGCTAGTGACTTCAGCTAGCAGCTGGCTTAACATAATCTCTTGAGCACAGCCTTGCCATCATCTTCCTTCGTTTGCCTGCTCCTTTTTAGCTTTTGGGCCAATTATAAAACATTTCTATGGATTTCTCTGTGGCACCCAAGGCTAAATGGTGTTGAATATCTGAAACAGTGAAACAATGAAGCATCACAGGAATGATCACATGACAGGAAGGAATTGATTTAATGAACCTGGTAGATTTCTGCTCAGAACCTATTGCCTGTAGAGACAGGAGTTTATAAGGTGAGTTCACATACCATGAATAGTACTTAATCTGTGTCATTTAGAAAGGTTTTGCTGCTTTCATGTTGCAGTTGTAGGTACAAGACTGTAAGAGAAAGAGCAGTGTGAATCTCGTCAGGATTTCCAAGTGCGTATTTTCAAAACCTGTTAGGTGGTAACAAACGTTTCAGCTTCGAGTAAGCACTGATTTCATATATAATTAATTAGACTGTGATTAATTGTACAAGTAGATACAACTTTTTGTTTGCGCCAGAGTTATCGTCCATGTCACAATATAATGACTATTACTGGATACATCATTCTGCCACACTAACAAGCCTAGCTAATGATCAGCCATTAATCATAATCTAAATTCTGTCTGCAGTACGCATTTCTGAAATTAATTGATAATAAAGTAGAATTTGTGCTTTTGAGACAGAATGGCTGTTAGTTTGCAGGCAGTTATGAGATTCTTTGGTCGTCATTTACTGTTTGCCAGCCAATTGCTTTGTTAGATCATGTGTGGATATGTATTTATTTCTATGATATGTATGTATTTTGGGGCGACACGTGGCTCTGCCTCACAGCAAGAAGGTCCTGGGCTTAATCCCAGCGTGGAGCGGCCTGGGTTCTTTCTATATGCAGTCTGCACGTCCTAGGTCCAGGTCCATTCCAGGTCCCCCAGTTTCCTCCCACGGTCCAAATACATGCGTGTTAGGTTAATTGATTACCCTAACTTGGCATTGACATTGACTTGTGTGTGTGTATGTGTGTGTATGTGTGTGTATGTGTGTGTATGTGTGTGTATGTGTGTGTATGTGTGTGTATGTGT
>JAUZST010012799.1:0-11283 GCA_034779995.1 Parotocinclus haroldoi
GGTTTCTTCCTACCACTTTAGGGAGTTTTTCCTTTCCACTGTCGCCCTAGGCTTGCTCAACTTGGGATTGGCCTTTTGAGATAATATAATATTGTAAAGCTTCTTTGAGTACATTGTAAAAAGCGCTGTATAAATAAAATTGAATTGAATTGAATGTGAATTACTGAATGTGATGCCTTGCTCTTTTTACTCAATTTTTTTTGTAAAACTCCATCACTGATCATCAATCTGCAAAGAAAATCCTAAGTATGACTTTTATATCTCTGCTTATAAAATAATTATGCCACTTGGCATATGATCCAGCTCTTCTCAAAGTCTGGGGCGAGCTATTGTGGGTAGGGGTGTGCAGTTTGATCCAAATATTGATAATATTGATAACAACGCTGGTATCGGTAGTGGATTGATACTAGCGTCATAAGATCAATACTTCAGTTTCAGTTTCTCTCCTCTATGTTTAGTACCGTACGTTGCAACCGTTTAATCAAAAGTTTGTTTGCACCTTGGGTGCATATGGCTTTGTATAGTCCGCCCATTTAAGTGTATACAAAACTCTGCCGCTACTGTCTTATTCTGAAAATATCACTTCCAATTCAGTTTAGCATTTTTCTGTTAACATATATATCTTTACATGGTTCAGCACCAGCCTACATATCTGAAATACTGCACCCACAGCTCTGCCGGAACACTAAGAGCTCTAATACAGGTTGCCTGTCCCTCTCAAAATATTATTATTATTATTATTATTATTATTATTGTTATTGTTGTTGTTGTTGTTGTTGTATTCCAATATAGCATACTGAAAATACTTTCACCTTACATCATTGTAAACTCTATTACTTTTTCTTGTAATTATGCAAGTAATTACATAAGCTGCTATAAGCGTATAGGTAGTGCTATCGGATCTATACAAAATTACAATAATCGTGGGTGAGGGTGTAGATGAATGCGGTATGTTTTAAATATTTAATACGTGTATCGGAGTCGGGTAACAGTCTTATCTACAAAAAAGGGCACTGCAAAAAACGTTTCGGAACTACTGACTTAACAAACTACACATTTTCTCCTTTTTGACCTTACATTGCGGAAATAGTTTTGTTCACGTTCACGTTTGACCTCATTTACCGGAAGTTCACTAGAAGACATCCCATCTGATGAAAAAAAGAGAAATATAGGTAAATCACCACGTTACATCAAATTTGGATAAATACGGCGAAGTGTCGCAGCTCGAACAAGTCTCATTGTTGAGAAGAAATCGCCACTAGAGGTATGAATGTGTAGTCATGACTCGTAATTTTGTAGTAACATTTTTCCTGATTCGTGCAAAACGCATAAACGCTCCTGCTTCTGTCGCGCCAGAGGAAGTCTGCATTAAGCTGTGTCTTGTACTGGCGTCTACGTTTTGTCGTTTTTTTTCAGTCCAGTTTTACCTCCATGTTTTCGCAGCCAGACAGGCCACAGAGGCGTATGGAAGCTAATAGTACTTCAGCCTCGAGTTAACAATGGCTAAAATATAAATGGTGACTGGGGAGGTAGATTTGAACATGATCGAGCAGGATGTGTGTTGATGTTTTAGGCAACATTAATTTACTGCACGAAACAGAAGTTCTTGCATTCTTTATTCATGGAATTGATCAACTACTTCCAGCATAAACCATTATATGTGGCTATAAACCCCAATGTTATTCTAGAACAAATAGAATCGCGACCAGTGTCCCTAATGCACAAATAACTTTCCGGTTTAATAGTCACATAGGTGGGTTATGTTAGTAAAATAATCTTACAAGGTATAAGCAGACCAAGCAGATGAGGATGAAGGGGTTTGGTCATTTGTAAAAGTCCCAATCAACGGTGGCCGTTGGGGAATGATGTGACTTGAACCCACAACCTTCTGGTTAACAGCAGGCCACCACAGTCCCTACTGACAAACTACCTGACAATCAACTGAACAAATACGTAAAGACAATGTTCTGACTATCTCCATGTATGGAAACTAAGGGACCCTCATTCATGCTCTCTCAATGTTGCTAAGTGCCAACAAACTTCACTCATGGCCCTGATCAATTGTAGATTGTGTGTAAGGTCTGAGACTTTAAAAGTGTAATTAGACATGACTAAACTTGGAGTAAAGTACTGAGAAAAGACGTAAAATACATAAAAAACTTCAATAATACAGTCAGTCTGTTGTTCAGAGAAACTGGATTGGAGTGTACTTTTCTCCAGCCAAACATAAACAAGTGCATACCACACATTTTTATTTGATGGTGTTGGACTTTTGATTGCACCACATCACCCAATCTAACCAACCAGGAACACAAGGAATGAAAAAGGTATTCTAAACACTGGACCTTGAATATATATACATATATACACACACTATTAGTTCATTTGAAATTTAAGTTCTGTTCAGTCAGGAGAGCTGAGCACCTTCAGAATATTTTCTATTGCTTTTCTCTGAGACAATTTTGATATTTTTTTTTTGTGTTCCCCATAATAACTTAGTCATAAGGTGGCATGCTAATTTTAAATGATCGTCCGTGCACACTTGATTTGCAAAAGATTGCTATTCATGAACATATGCATGCAGTACAATCCCTATTCCAAAACCTTACCTGATATGTGTATACACAGGGAAGATAGTATTCCATGTCAGATTTACAATCAGAAAACCGATAAAAATTAAATATTTTTAACCGTATTTACACATTGTAGCTTTCTGAGCATCAAATTGGTAACAATTAATGAAGTAGGAGTGATTTAATTCATGATACTGAGTTCACAATTCAACAGGATTTTACATTTGACAAAAGACACTCCTTTTTATTTATGTAGTGTAAACATAAATAAACTTTAAACAAAAACTTTCAATCTTCTAGCCTTTCTGAGGGAGGTTCTTAGTGTAGTGAGTGTATCCACACCAGTCACAAGATTTCTTCTTACTAAGTACTTTGTTAGATGTTATAGTGTCAAAATGTCACACCACAACTTGATCAGTATTTCAGGTAATGCACTTGTGGTAGTACAGTCAGGTCTAGTCAAGTTAGATAAATTTATGTAGTACTTTTTTACAATGGAGCATTGTCTCAAAGCAGCTTTAGAGTATTCAAGTATCTTCTATGGTCAATCCCAAATTGAGCAAGTGGCAAGGAAAAAACTCCCTAAACATTATTAGGAAGAAACCTGGGGATGACCATTCTTTTTGGGTGGCTCAGAAGTTCAGTGTAAGAATAAAACTAATTGATCTAGTCAAACAAGCTTGTAGTCATAGTTTGCATAGCAGAACTAATTAAATAATAACAGATAAATAATATATTGAATAAAATAGCATTAAAAATATGCATATTAGCATTTTTTCGAGTCACGTTAGGGTAATGGCATTGGTCCACACATCACAATGTAGAGTATATTTAGACATATTTAATCATAGTTTGCAAAAGCATAACCATAGCAGCTTGTTTTACCTTCTGTTATCCTGGTCAGTGGCTCTGGAGGGCATCTCAGAATTAAATGGGTACAGGGACAAGTGTAAATTGGTCAGGGGGTCCAACAGAGCGTTTGATTTTGGTGTAAGCTCAAGCTTTTCTAAAGATCACATTGTCAGAGAAACAGAAGACTGTGGGTACTTACAGGGTTTTGCTATTTTGCAGTTGCAGCAATGATGGAAGATTCCCATTTCAACTCCTCATACTTTTGGTCTGCTGTACCAACAGTGCAAGGACAGGTAATATTATATATAGTATGAAGATTGAGTGCTTTGAAACAAATACAAAAGGAGCCTAAATCAGGATTCGTGTGATTCATATGAAACCCTTTATTCATTTCATCTCCACTTCTAGATTGAGAATGCTATGTTTTTAAATAAGATGAAAGAGGATTTGGGACAAGAAAAGAGTGCCTCTTTTCCACATTCTTCATCAACGCACTACCCCACCACAGTTCTCACGGTGTCAGGACCTGCCAACATGGACGCTGGAGCAGCTTCTAGGGTATCTAAACCGGAAGGAGGACTACAAACAGGCACTATGGGGGCTCATACATCACACAATATCACAGTGTTGCCAGTTGCTCCGACTGGCATAATGACTGCAGGTGAGTGAATTTATTTATATAGCACTTTTTCTCATGCACCAAAAACTTTGGGAATACTGCAACCCCAAATCAGAAAACGCTGGGCCAGTATGGAAAATGCATATCATACAGTGTTTTTTACATTTACAGCCACACCGGATGCGTCTTGTTAAGAGCACGTAGTCGGGTGGCGAGGCTCTAACCTGGGCACGTCTCATTTAGAGCAGGCTGCCGGCTAGAGTGAGGCTCGAAGGGTACCGAGGTCGGAGTGAGTGTGAGCTCAAACGTGCGAGAAACGCACAGAGAAACCAAGCCGGGGGGCGTCTCAGTAGGGTCGCGCGCAGCCGGCTGGAGTCAAGTTTGAGTGGGAGCGAGCGAGTACGGAACAGGAAACCTTCAATCTATCCCTAATGCTAGATTACCTCGGGGGTTTCCCCCCATACACATCTTTCGGCACTAATTGCCCCGGGACATTACCAGCTGACCATCCTGATCCAGTGAATGTCCAGTGTGTTGTGATGTGCGTGCGCACCGGTGGTCAGGTGCGCGAGTGGAATGGCAACGGACAGCGCTAGAACCCGCACTTAAATAGCCGGAGAAGCAGGTGCTCGTAATCAAGTTATAAATGAAGGACCATTTGTAAATCGCCTCTCCAATTGCTCTGTAATGGCAATCGGCGAGGACAGCGGACAGCAAAAGGTAGGGAACCTAACAAGTGGGACAGTAAAGCACTGTTCAACACCGACATTTGTGACAAAAAACAATTGTCTGAAATTGTTTATATAGGTTATGTGAGGATGTGGGCAGATTATTACATGAAATGTTTCCTGATAGTTGACTCATTTACATGTGGAGACCACAAATGTGCTTATTTAATACTCTATGCTTGTTTAACAAGTGTTGAAATGCAACAGTTATGTGCTCCTTTATGATGAAAGCCTAAACTACAAGCAAATGGATGTCCATATATACTGTGGGAAGTTGATGGGGTCATGACAAAATATTTTAGCCCGCAATTTATGGGGCATGCGGAATCTAACACTTTAACCAGTGTTTTGAGAAACTGAACCTGTGTCATCTGTGGCAAGTGTCAATGGATGGCCCGAAGGTGAACTGGAAATGTGAAAACCAGCTGAAGACAGACTGTGATTCTGTGCTGTTGAACATTGGAAGTTGTGGGCTGCACATTGTTAATGTCATGTTCAGACTGGGATTTCTTGATGTAGACTGGAAACTAAATGATCTGCTATCTAGCTTATACTCTGGCTATTATTTAAAGACAGTCCTGCAATTAGAGAAGACCATGTGGATCAATCGAAATCAAGTTGCCTCTCAAATTTTGTCACCATAGGTGGTTAGAGAGTGTTTATTGAACCTATTAGCCAGTTTTGAGGATATGCATTGTATTCTGAGAGGTCTAATGCATTCTCTGACAGTTTGATGAGTTCATTGACGTTGCAGCTAGAAACCCATCTGATTTCCAAGACTTCAAGTTAAGTGACAGAGTGGACATTCTGTTTCATAGTCATATGGCAGATAGCTCCAAATACTCTGAAATATGGCCTGTATGCTGTGGGCTGTTGCTTATTTTGCATGGCGAAGCAAGTGTGGAACTTGAGGTTGAGAATGTACACATTGAATCTTTGATAGCACAGTGTGTAATTGCTGACTATATTCGCTCTTTTGGTACTCAAAGTAGACATCAGCAATGAACTGAGCAGTTATGCTTCTACAGCTAGACAACGCTACATGGCTCTCCTGGAAGAAGAAATGAGCAAGTAGCGTATTTCAGAAAAGAAAAAGTGTTTGTGAGAAGATAGAGGAGCTGAAAAAAGAAGCGCCCTCTAGAGGTGGATGTGACTGCTTTGATAAAGTCAGCAGATTAATTTGCTGAGAAAGCTAAGGCAACATAACAGGTTACGTGGTCAAATAGCACGAGAAGGGCTGCAAAAATGAAGCAGAGTTGACGATGCTAAGCAGAGGGTTGAGGAGGGGGTTAAACAATCTAAATAAGGTAGGACAGTTCTGTGCTGTTTTTGCTATCTTTCTAAAATGATACCTCTAAAAATTATTAGCAGTTACCATATGCGGCCTTTTGTAGCCTAAGCCTGATAACACACACGTTCTGTCGGTCGGAAATTTAGAGTCACTGATGTCTTACAGTTGAAGTTTTTTAGGATATTCAGTACTGGAATACTTTAATTTTGGTCCTGGAGTTTTTAGCTTTTTGGTACTTGAAAAGTTCTTGAATTTGAAAGTGGCTGAAGTGTATGAACCCTGCATTTCTTTTCGTTTAGTGATTCACGTGTCGTTTTGTCCCATTCTTCCTGCAAGCACATCTTAAGATGTTAACCAATACAGTGCCATTTTTTAATTTCCAATTTGTCCTCACATTCTCTACAGGGGACAGATTTACATAAATATACTAACATGCCTTATGCTTAAATTTTTTACCATAGACTTCTCAGCTCCTCACTAAAGCCCTAACGATACTTCAGAAATGTTCTTTCCTGCATAGTACTTTTAAAAGATAATGCTATAATTGTTATTAATAGATGATTATTATTTATCTGGTGCTTTCGGACAAGCAACTCTTTGGCTCCTCCTCTCTCCCAACCTATGAACACACCTTCCATTTCAGCTTCTTCCCCACAGTCGCATCGTGACGTGTCTCCTCGGAGGACAGTATGTGGGCGGGGCTTTTTTAAAATCTCTAATCTTTCCCGATGTTCACCATATAGCAATTTTCCTTAGTTATGTCTTCCTGTCTTGTCTCTCCAAACCCCCACCTTGTTACACTGTATGTTCGGACAGGTTGATGGTTCCAATTTCACTGTATATTGTACCTGCTACATTATATATGTGACAATAAACGTGACTTGACTTATTATTATTATTATTATTATTATGTATTTGCCGAATAATTACTATTATACTACAGTCTTATATTAGTATTATAATAGTAATACTTATTAGTACTATTGGTATTAGACCTAATTGTAGGCATATCATCTGCGTTTTTTTACAGAAGCTTTCTCCATTTTTGTTTGGTTGTGAAAGTAAGTTGGATGTTTTTCTTTTGTTGTGTGTTCTAAAAAAGTTTTTTTTTTGTGAGCATCACAAATTTCCCCAAAGAACATGGTTGACTTCTCAGCTTATCACTATTTGAAGCCCTGCCTGTACTTAACATTTTTTTTTTGCTGGACAATTTGATCCTGTCCATGTTCCGTCACTGTCAGTGTTTTTTGGCAGTCTTAGGTGACCATACACCCTACTGAACATTCAATGTGATGATGCATCAGTTTGACGCGCTTCTGCTCACCCCGTCAATATGTCAGTTGCTACTCAATCACGATAATTGAGTTTGCATCTTATTTGAGTAATCAAACAAATTTCTTTGACTTTTCATTGCGTTTAAAGTAAAAAATCAATTTCAGTCACTTCAGTCATGTTCATTTTAAATTATCGCCTAATTTTTTTGAGCAGTGTAATTACTCCTGGTATGATGATCAAAAACATGATCCTCACTTTAGTGGTAGGAGCCACTCCTACCTAAAGGCTATAATGAAATCTTGCTTTGTACCTTGTGCCCTTTCAGTTGCAAACATGACTTGACTTTGCTCATGAACATGGACTGGACTTATTCTGCGTTTTACTGATATAATGCAGATAGTTTGCTATTAGGAAAGTATAATAACAGTTTCTGGCTCTGGATGGCCTCTGCTGTGGTTATCAGTCAGATCACAGGTCTTGTTTTGTCTCTCAGCAGGGTTAGTGATTACTACTCCCCAGGGCACTTTGGTCACTCCTCCTACCACTTCTCAGTCTTTTATCACCGGATCCCCTGCCACAACCATGATTGTGTCTGCACTGAATCCTTCAAATGCAGGTAAACTTCTACCCTCAAACTTTACTACTCCTTTCTGTTCTTGTAAAGCAGAATTGTTTATTATAGTGCCACCACATCTGGTGGGTAGCATTAAATAGTGCTTACTCTCTATGATTTCATAACAGACCCCTGTCTTCCTCAGCATGACACTTCAATCATATTAAGGATAAAAGCATAACAATACAGATGAAGAACACGCAGTGCTAAAATCTAAACGTGTTTTTATATATTTATAATCTAATATATACTTAAAACAGAATTTATTAATGATCATATTACAACTAGCAGTTACAGTACATGTTTAAGTGTGTTTTAAGTAGATTGACAGAGTAGG
Organism: Parotocinclus haroldoi; assembly: GCA_034779995.1. Classification (NCBI taxonomy): domain Eukaryota; kingdom Metazoa; phylum Chordata; class Actinopteri; order Siluriformes; family Loricariidae; genus Parotocinclus; species Parotocinclus haroldoi. Next base: position 8,289 of record JAUZST010012799.1, read on the forward strand.
AGAATTGTAAATACAAATTGATCCAGGATGAAAAAACAGGTGACGTACTGCATAAGAATCATAAAAAACACTTGTATCAGGCAGGTGAATCAAACATCCAAATCAGTTCAGTGGCCTAAGGCCAGAAATGGTAAATATACCTGTGTTTCCAAATCAGAACCTTGATATACAATCGACAATCACTTAATTTTTTTACACTCGTTGTCAATTTGATCACTATCCATACAGAACCACTTTGTAGCCAAAAGGGACAGGACATGTCTTGTAGACGTTTTGTAAAGGCTGCTAAAACCATTGTTGAGGTTTCTTCAACAGTATTGTTCTTCAGTTGACCACTACGTGGCTTCTCATACACAGTCTCGTTTTTTTTGCATGGATGCAACAGTGCTGTGTGATATTGGTGTTTTTTCTGGGTATTGTTTTTTGAAGTCTGTAGCTATGGATATAATAGCCAATTCTGTTTTTAGTTTTCTGTCACGAACAACAAAAGTTTTGTACTTTGTGTTGATAATTTTTGAACCACAATAGATACTGCTGTAGAAATAGAAATCTGATTCAGGCAAATGAAACGTCTTCTTTGATATGCTACATGACCGCCTTCCCATTATGAAAACTTCCTCCTAGTCCAGTGTGGTGGCTTTCAAGATGGTGGATAAGTTCCTCTTGTTTCAATGCACTTGGGGCCTATTATCATTGGTGGGTGGTAGGTAGGCCTATTATCATTACTAGACTGTTGTTATAAATGGCAATAGCACCAGACTTCTAATGTGAGCTTGCAGTCATTTATTATTGTTATTATTATTATTATTATTATTATTATTATTATTGTTGTTGTTGTTATGAGTAGTGGTAGGCCTATTATAATTATTAGGCTGTTTATATAATTATGAGGTTACATGCTTTATTGTTATTATTACCTTATCATTATTTATTATTATTTATTTGCCAAATAATTACTATTATACTACAGTCTTTTATTAGTATAATTATACTAATACTTATTAGTACTATTATTATTATTGTCAAGTCAAATGTATTTATTTAGCGCTTTTTACAATGGTGCATTGTCTCAAAGCAGCTTTGCAATCTTATATTATTATGTTCTTATACAGTTGCAAGGAAAAACTCCCTGAAAGTAGAAGAACGCAAACTTGGGAGGACCAAGAGTCAAAAAGGGACTCATCCTCCATGGGTGGCCTAGATGTTAATTAAGTAAATACTTAAAAGTGTATTAAAAATATTTGTTAGTAATCAAATAAGTAACAAAATAGATTTTAAAACAAAGTATATTTTAAAGTCAGTCCCCAGTGGAAGGTCCTTGGAGGCACATCGTCTCTTAGTGACTAATTGATGGTGGGAGTTACTGGGTTCTGTTGATAAAGACCAGTAGAGTGATCCTGAGGTGGAACTGGTACCAAAACATCAGCTCTGAGAGAAAAGAGAAAATGTAGTTACTTACGGTTTATGAGCACAGTGTCTATTAACAATCACTGATGCCATGTGCAGCATGAAGCTCCGGCAGCACTAATGATAGCAACATAGCTAAAGGGAGAGAAACGGAAGTTAACACAGTCAAGAGGAAAGAGCCAACCTGAGCCATGAGTCATAGTCCAAATCTAACCAAAAGCCTGAGTAATGTTTTTAGCCTTGACTTAAACATTTGGAGACTGTCTGAATCCCTAACTAAAGTGGGAAGTTTATTTCATAGCTGGAGGGTCAAGTATGAGAAGACATTTCCTCCTGTTGTTACTTTTTAAATTCTAGGTACTGAAAGACGTTCTGCACCCTGTGAACGAAGTAGACGAGCTGGATTGTAAGAGTTCACTCAGATAATTTGGGGCCAAACCATGCAGAGCTTTATATGTTGCAAGAAGTATTTTATAATTAATGATAAATTTAACTGGTAACCAGTATAGAGACGACTGAACAGGACTGATGTGATCAAATTTTCTAGTTCTAGTTTTCACTCGAGCTGCTGCATTTTGCACTAGTTGAAGTTTATTTAGAGATTTACTAGAGCATAATGCGAGTAAAGCATTACAATAATCCAATCTCGAGGTTATAAATGCATGAACCAGTTTCTCAGATAGGAAATCTTGATAGGAAAGGATATTTCTAAGTTTAGCAGTGTTGTGTAACTGAAAAAAAAAACAATTAATGTGATATTGTTAATGTGCATGTCAAGGAAGAGATCTGAATCAAACGTAACACCTAAGTGTTTTACAGTTGGGCATTACCGATCAGCTGTCCAGGTTTAGAATAGGTGAAGCCAGCCGGTCTTTCACGGTCTTGGATCTGACTAACAAAACCTCAGTTTTATCTGAGTTAAAGTAAATTAAACGACATCCAATTTTGTACTTCCTTAACACAATTCTCTATTTTACTTATTGTTAGGCTGTCATTTGGATCAGCTGATATGTACAGCTGTGTATCATGTGCATAGCAGTGAAAACTAATACTATGCTTATGAATAATAGCCTAAATGTAGCATATACAGGGAGAATAATAGTGGGCCAAGCACAGACCCCTGAGGGACACACTTTACTTTTGAGAGCTTAGAGCGTTGATTATTTACATAAACAGACTGGCACAGATAGGATTTAAACCAAGAACGTACCAGTCCCTTAATACCTATAGCATTCAGTAAGATATAATAATCTATAGTGTCAAATGCTGCACTTAAATCTAATAGAACAAGAAAAGAAACACGTCCATTATCTGATGATATAAATAGATCATTAAGTACCCTAATTAATGCTGATTCAGTATTATGATGAGCCTGAATCCTAACTGAAATGTTTCATAGATACTGTTATTTTAGAGGTAACTACAGAGCTGCTGATAAACAGCTTTTTCTAATATTTTAGAGAGGAACGGTAGATTTGAGCTCGGTCTATAATTAGACAGAACACAAGGTCCAAGGTTGGCTTTTTTAATCAGGGGTTTTATTATGGCACATTTAAAGGATTTTGGCACATAACCACAGGTAAGGGAT
>JAUZST010012800.1:0-11282 GCA_034779995.1 Parotocinclus haroldoi
TGTATATATTTTGAAACTCATTCTTAAAATCAGTTTTATGAATGAAACAGTGTATAATTCTGCCCTTACTTGTCCCTAAAGAGTCGGAAATGAATTGCGACACTAATTTCAAAATGTCAAGTACTACAGGCCTTATATATTATATAGGTTACATATATTGTTAAAATGCCCCTGGCCTCACTTTATTTACAACTAATATAATATAATTATATAATATAATTCACACAATGATAAAATCATAAGTATTTAATATTAAATATATACATAATGAATCATTAGAACACTGCTAATACAAACGGAAAAGCTGTAGGCTGACACTTTTGCCTCTCCTTTTAAATTTACTCATTTAACTACTGTTTTTAAAACAATACAGAGAAATATCAAAAACAAAAAGAAGAAAACATTTCAGCACATATCATTTGTGATATTGATCATTCCTCACTTTTGTAAGAGCTTATCACCTTCTTTGTAAACAATTGTTTTAAATTGCAAAGTGTGCTACACAGTCATTTACCCCTCCAGAAACAACCTAATTTTCCATAGAAAAGAATAAATATCAAATAATAGTATATCTAATAGATCTGTAAATCTTAAAATGGAATTAAAACACTGTTTATAGGCTACATATATAATAAAATAACTGTTTACAGGAACCATAAATATAAAACGTAATCAGCTGAAAATCTGGACATATTAGGAGAAATTGCACCATCTGGTGTACAAAACAAGGCATTACACAATAAGAGCATCACGTTTATTTAAGCACCTCTATATATAAAGGATATTTATATAAAGTTTGTTTAACCGATACAAATCTACGTTTAGCGGTAAAATAAGCGCACTACTTGAAAAACAAAAACACCACGATGGTCTGCAGGTAGAAGCTGTTCTTCAGCTCCATGTGCGGGCTGAGTGCAGTCTCTACTCATCTGGAGAGTCTTCCTCACACATCCACTATGCTAGATGTTCATAATACTCATGATGAAAAGATGATGCCGTCTCGCTGGACGTGGATACTGACTGAACAGAAATGATCCAAAAACAGAAACGGGCCACAGATGATCAGAAAGCATCTTTAGAAGCCATGGTTACATTTTATCAAATGAAGTTACAAGAAATGTTTTGGGACAGTGTAGGAAGTTAGAAAGTGAGCTGGATCCACCTGTGTTGGTGTTGGAGCTTCTTGAGTGTCTGTTATTGCACTGGGAATGAATCCTGACTGACCTGAAATTATTACAAAAACAAAAAAGGAACATGGCATTTCATGTCACAAGAAATCTTTTGAGAGTAATGCACAGAGCAGAATTATTTAAAAGTGTGACCTTACAGTTGAAATGCAGTTCTGTCTCATCTCTGATTGCTATGTTTAAGGGAAACAACTCATATTCACACTCATACAGGAGAATGACCGGCTAGAACATCACAACAGCTCAAACTTAACAAGTATCAAGAGTAAAACAAAAACAACAACAGGAAACGGTTTAAAAAAAAAAGGTTTTGTCTTGTAACAATGCACAGTGTTCAGAGTGTGCCCACTTAAAACCATGTAAACTTGAAGATGGCTGATAACTGTAAAGTTATGACTATTTTGATTGGATGCTAAACCGTACTTTTCTTTTCACCGAATGTAGTTTGATGGTAGCGGTCATCAGAAAGATCCAGGTACAAACATTCCTCATCCACCTTCTGACCTTCTGTCACTGTCTGAGCCTTTGACCCTAACTTAGACCCACTAAACTTTGTACTCAACTTTGTATTCAAACCAAGGTAATTCACCAAAACAAAACTAGTATGGTACCTACCCATTTACCTACCCATCTACCTACCCACCCACCTAACTACCTACCCTCCTACCTACCTACCCATTTACCTACCCACCTACCTAACTACCCACCTACCCACCTACCTACCTACCTACCCACCTACCTACCTACCTATCCTCCTACCTACCTACCCATTTACCTACCCACCCACCTAACTACCTACCTACCCACTTACCTATCTACCTACCTGCCCATCTACCTACCCACCCACCTAACTACCTACCTACCCACCTATCCACTTGACTGACACACAGACAACTGTAGGGACTTACTGGACTCAACACTTTAGAACACAAAAGCACAACTTTAGAAATGACAACGCACCAGTTCCAAACTGCAACTAAGAAGGAACCGTTTAAGAGTGGGCACTGTTTGCACCTGCCGACATGTACAGTTGTGTTTTCGTAGGTCCTTGGTAAGTTATTTAGCCAGAATTTGTGCCGTTGCACCTCCCATCCAATGAAATGAGCTGTTTGACATGACTTGGTTTGATACGCTGAAATGCAAAAAAGCTTGTTATATGATGCGGGAAATTCTGAAAACATATTTGGATTCAGCTTACAAAAATGCACAAGAAACAACTTTTATAGTAAACACATTTGATCCAGTGTTAGCCTGGGTTTTCATTTTATAAAGACGTTATGATGTGTAGCACATAAATCAAAGCGTTATCTTTATCAAAATACAAAAACGTTACAATGTACAAATTGACTTTCGTAACTAAAACAAGTTACTTTCGATGTTACAGTGGCCCTAATAAACTACGGCAAAAATAAACTTGGATTGTCACCCAGTTTTTAGGTTTGTCCATGTGGGCATTTTGGGGTGAGTAGCCGTAGCTTGACTCAGGGTGATTCTGGGTTTGATTTCAGATCGATCAGTTTCCATTCTGTTTCAATTTGGAAAAATTATATCCAGAGGATGAACATACAGTCAAGGGAACAGCTGGACTGTTCTCATAGTCCAGTACCTTTACCTTTTCACCACTATTTAACATAGCATCTGCGCTGAATTTGAATGTAGAACTAAGGGCCAGTGGTAACAGCAGATCTCCTTTTACATTGCTCATCACAGGTCTGAGCTAGCGGCAGTCGTACTGTCGTCCTCCTTGACAGGACGCACATTTACCATCCCTCTGCCTCACAACAGGTCATGTTCTGAAAGTGACCGCTGCAACAACCTGGCTGGGCTCGAGCCAGACACCAGCATAGCACTCTATACCAGGTAAACTAGAGTTGCAGAGCCCAAATCGTTCCATCCTCCAATGTGATAGACTTTCAGTTTATGACTACAGTACATAATGTGGATGTGGAGTCACTTTGCATTTGGTATTACTGATGCAACGGCTTGAAATTTGAAAAAATGAGTCACTTCTTGTTAAGAATCTGTCAATGTATTAGGTACATTTGAGTACATGTTCACTGAATGCTTTTAGGTTTTTGTTAATACGTACTCCTGTAGCATTCATGATGTTCAAGCAATTTGGTATATATTTTACATAATAGAAAGACTCATTTTCAAACTAGTCATGTTTCCTATGAACAAGTGGTGGAACTTGTATCTAGGAGAGACCCTAATGAAAAGAAAGGGGCACTAATGAGGGATTAGCAATACTCCTAATTAAACAGGGAAAAGAGGTAAAGAGGTATTGGGGACCCTAAAAAGGTGTAGGTACCCTAGAGAAGGGGTAGTGACCCTATTGAGGGAAAAATGACACTACTGAAGAAAGTGGGACAATAAAGAGGTATTAGGAATCCAGGGAAGGGTGTATGGACCGTACTGAGGGAGTAGAGACCCTAATGAAAGAGAATGGATAATAATGAAGTAGTAGGGACCCTAGTAAGGATGTAGTGACAATAGTGAGAGGTAGGGAACAATAATGAGGAAGAAGGGATAATAGTTAGGGAGTAGTGACACTACTGAGGGAATAGGGACAATTAGCTTTAGGAACCCTAGTAAGGGTGTAGGGACCCAAGTGAGCGTGAAAGGAACCCAAGTGAAAGAGTATGGATTCTAGTGAGGAGTAGGGACCCTAGTAACAGAGTTGGGATAACAATGCAAGAGTAAGGACACTAGTGAGGGAATATGGACAATAAAGAGGTATTAGGGACCCTAGTGAGTGTGTAGGGACACTAGTGAGGGAGAAGGGACCCTGGTGAGTGTGTAGGGACCCTAGTGAAAGAGTACAGACCCTAGTAAGGGAGTAGGGACCCTGGTGAGGGAGTAGGGATACTGGTGAGTGTGTAGGGACCAAAATGAAAAAGTGCAGACCCTAGTGAGGGAGTAGGGACCCTGGTGAGTGTGTATGTTACCTAGTGAAAGAGTCCGGACTCTAGTGAGGGAGTAGGGACCCTGGTGAGTGTGGAGGGATGCTAGTGAAAGAGTATGGACCCTAGTGAGGGAGTAGGGACCCTGGTGAATGTGTACTGGCCCTAGTGAAAGAGTACAAACCCTAGTGAGGGAGTAGGGACCCTGGTGAGTGTGTACTGTCCCTAGTGAAAGAGTACAGACCCTAGTGAGGGAGTAGGGACCCTGGTGAGTGTGTAGGGACCCTATTGAAAGAGTACAGGCCCTAGTGAAGGAGTAGGGACCCTGGGGGGTGTGTAGGGGCCCTAGTGAAAGAGAGCGGACCCTAGTGAGTGTGTAATAACACTAGTGAGGGATTAGGGACCCTGGTGAGTGTGTAGGAACCAAAGTGACAGAGTACAGACCCTGCTGAGTGTGTAGGACCCTAGTGAAAGAGTACGGGCCCTAGTGAAGGAGTAGGGACCCTGGTGAGTGTGTAGGAACCCTAGTGAAAAAGTACACACCCTGGTGAGTGTGTAGGTACTCTAGTGAAAGAGTACGGACCCTAGTGCAGGCAGAACAAACATTCAACATGTTAACAATTTAGAGTGAACACAGATTTCTGACAAAGATCAACTAACTTACAAAACACCAGTTTGCAAATCCAGATGGAGTGACAGAGGGGACGGCCAATCATACGTTAGAGAGAAACAACAGAGCCAATCGATGAGTTTGTGAGCAGTCTAACATGAAACAGGCTTCAGCTTGAGCTGCTTTTTTCCACTTGGTCCTATTGCTTGACCATCTCCATTTAATATATCATAACGTCATTTTGGATGGTAAAGACTGCAGGGGACAAAACTGCCTTTTGAAAAAAGAGAGGAGATGACTACAGACAACAGCGAAGAATATTGAAGGCTTCTTGCAAGCTTCGAGCTGCATTTTAGCAATAGATTTGGGGATTTCAAACATACCAACATCAACAAGGACTATATTTAGCATACAGAAGAACAAGAAGTCCTGAAAGTAATGATATGGCCCCCACAGAGCCAAGAGCACAACGATCATCGAGTCTGTCTGGGATTACATAAAAAGACAGAAGGATCTGAGAAAGCATGTGTCCACAGAAGATCTGTGGTTAATTCTCCACGATGTTTGGAACAACCTAAAAAGCTATGTGTAAGTGTACTAGAATAATTAATGCTTTTTTGAAGAGTGGTCACAATAAAAACTTGTTGATTTGATCACTTATCTTTTATTCATTCGCTAGCTGTTTTTGCTGTGCATAATAATAAATGATTAAAACCACTTTTAAAGCATACTTATTTTGCAACTTTCTCCCACATGTATCTAAGACTTTTACATAGTTCTCTTTTTTATTTTACTAGTGACAGTCACAAGTCCAGATAAATGCTGAGGGCTGTAACAGGAAGAGCTGTCAGCTTAAAACTTAAACTTAAACTAAATCTACAATACTCTGTGGTGGCACCTAATGGGAACAACTGAAAGGAAATCATTACCACCCAACCTATACTTTTAATTAAACCTTGATAATTTTCTTGACCCAACAGAACTGTCAGCGATGCCTGAGGAAAAGTGTGGGACAACATATTAATATTCCAGACAAGAATGAACTTAAAGAGCCAAACTCAAGTTTTAATAGATTATAAAGCAGTGCTTTGATTTATTCAATCATGGAAAATGTTAATTATAAAACAAGACTACAGTATGCTTGTTCTGGTTAATGGTCTTATTAGTACATATTACATATTAGTACTGCATCATTTCATACTACAACATTGACATGTTTTATATTAACAAGTTTGGTTTAGTGCATAACCAGTGTTTTTAAATTTATGGTAAGCTATTGATATGCGTATTATGTTCTCATTTGAAGAACTTTACCCATCTCCTTCCAAAATGCATATACAATGTATTTTTCTGTTTTAAACCCTCAGGGTTTTGAAGCAATGTGCAGAGATACACACAAGAGACCAGAGCCAGATATAATGTGCAAAAGGTGCAGTTTACTTACAAAAAGTGTTTCATTGGGTCTGGTGCATGGCAAGTGCAGTGATCCCAGTGTAGAGTTCCAGTTGAGGAACGCTGATAAGCTCCAAGGCCAGTGAGAGGAGGACAGATTTGTCGTTGATAACACGCTGGTAGATTGTCTGTTGGGCAGGCTCAAAAGACATAGCAGCAGACTTAAAAAGATCGAAGTCACAAGGGCGCATCAACAAAATGTGTAGCAATATTCTAACAGGTCTTAGAACTACACAGGGAGAAATAGTGACTTGCTTATACTTATACTTGCTGACAAACCAGCAACCCATGGGCCCACTGAAGAGCAGGTGATATGGTAGTCTAGGGGGCAAAGATTTGGTCTGGAGGTGCCGAGTTCAGGGTAGGCTGGATACAAGAACTGGCAACAGAGAGTGCCCAGGCCAGTAGGTGAGCTTGAAGTTGAGACGTATGAAAAAGAGCCCACCTGACCTGCCTGGCTTCAGACGTCTGGACCTATGGGAGAGGGCTGCACCAACTCCAGACTCTGATGCGTTCACTTCCATAGCAAACTGCAGGGCTGGGTCAGTCTGAATGAGCGGAGCAGAATAGTCTTCCTTAAGTCACCTAAAGGACTTTGTGAACCATACAAAAGGGATATTAGGGGAGGTCAAATGAGTAAGTGCCATGGCAATCTTACTCTAACTGGGGATGAATCTCCTGGGGAAATTGGCATACTTTAGAAAGTGTTGTAGCTCCTGGTGAATGGAGGGAGCCGGCGGCTTCACGGAGCTGGCCACTCCACTACTGCTCGCACCTTAGTTGGGTCTGCCCAGGTCCTAAATGGCTCACTTATATAGTCCAGGAAACCACAGTGCACTGGTGGCACTTGTACTTATCTTCATTCACAAAGAAGGAGTCCTCAAGAAAGTGTGAGAGCGCCTGCCATGCATGAACAATGTTGTTCAGATCTTGGCTTAGAAAAGATGAGGACCAGAAGAACTGACAATGGCTAAGAAGACAGTAAGCAGGCTTTCCAATTAAATTTGGTTGGTCAAAGACTGACTGAGACACTCGACAAATGTACACTGGTTATAAGACATACCAGGTTGCACAATCTCTGACCCATGCCAGTGCTTTGCTCTTGCTTGTGTTATAGGTGAGTGGATGTTGGGAAAAGGCCAGCTCACACAAGTAAACAAGTTCCCCCAATTTTTCACACTTCACCTTTGTAGGGCATGGGTGCAGAGATCCAGACTTCCAAACCGCTTCTTAAGTGAAGCTTGTTGATTGCTTCATATGCATAAGATAATGAGTCACAGTAATCTATTGGAGGATACAGGAGCAGGTGTGTCTCATGCATGAAAAAACTACTGCAAAGTAGGTTTTTCCAAATGCAGGACCCAAAGCTGCCCCAAAACAAAATAAAACACAAAAATACACAAACACAACACACAATGAAAACAAGGAATGAGATAAGCCCTTCACAGTGTGAAAGCCATTGCTAATGATTAAAGCAATAAAGCATGAAAAAATGTGTGCTCTCCTCTGCTCTGTCCTCTAGATATCGTAAGAGTTCATGTGACTCTGAATCACAACCTCACTGAGTACTGACAAAGAAACAATTGAAATAAACTTGTCAGATTAAAAATCTACAAAACATTGCATACAGTGCATTGCATAAGTATTTATCCCATTTAAAATGTCCCCGTTGTAGTGTTATAGCTTCATTGAATAAGCATATAATAATCATATAATAAAATGCTCTTAAGTGAGTTGTTTACCATTTAACTTGTGTGTACTTTACTGTTACGGGGGCATCCTGGGGATCTCATGAGACAATCCGCGGACTCGCTAAATCGCCAGGATCCCCACGAGATTTGGTTCGGAGCCCAAAATACATGATCTACCAACTTAGAAAACAAAGGAATATTTATTTAAATAACACAACGGCTGGTTAAGCAGAAACCAAAACAATGACAAATAAACACAAACACAAAGAAAACCATAGTCCGGCAAACACGATGTGGAGAGTCAAATACCCGTCTCGGATCCTGGGACTGAAGTAGGGTGAGAGGACCATTGGGTGCGCCAACCTGGTATTCGAGAATGCAGAGCCACCGCATAGGGCACCAGCCAACCATCATCCCCAGAAGCAAGCCCGGAGGAGTCCGAACGTCAAGCCACCGACGAGGTGCAGAAGTGATGTATGTCCTGGGAGTCCGCCCATAGCGGTCCCCCCGCTCCACTTGGAACAAGCAGGAGGTGCCATTGTGTAGGAGTCCCATAATGGTGACAGCAGAAAATACAAAGACGGCTTGGGAGCCATGAGTCCAAAAGACACAAAACCAAAAACTGCCATAAACCAAATGAAAGAGGGAAAAGGGGGAACTCTGCCTAGGTCACCGAGGTGGTAGGCGTAAAGGGGTCCAATGTGGTCAAAGTCATAAGTTCCTAACAGCGTGGGAGATGTGAGTCAGGATCGGCATGCAAGCCGAGAGTCAGAATCAGCGTGCGAGCCGGGAGCGTATTAGCTGAGAGAAAAATGCAAATAGAACCGGGAATAAATAAACAAAAACAGGAGAAAACCAAAACGGGAGCAGGAAAAACAACGATCCGCAGCAAAACAGAAACTGCATATCTCTTTACAAATTTAATGTGAAAAGTCAACCCCATATCACACACAGACACACAAACAGGTAGACACACAAACACATATCAGCATCTGGATCATGACATTTTTTGTTCTTGCATTCTGCAAAATTTCATCAGCTTTGTCAGATTTGTGTGTCATCAGCAGTGTGTGCATAATTGAACAACTATTTTGAAGTTTCAGACTGGAAAAGGTATTTTCTTATATTTAGCTCCATCCATCTTGCCTTCAGCTCTAACCAGTTTTCCATTCTCAGGGTTATAAGTAGACTTGAGTCATACATCATACATTATAGTCATTGTTTTTCATAAAGTTTGCTTCATCGGTTTTTATGGTGCCAATTTCTATTACTCTAGATTGTAAAGAGTGATCAGATTAATTGCAATTGATTGCAATTCATTCCTTTCATCCTTCTTCCTTACCTTCGTCTGGTTTTCTGCCCTCTGGTTGCCTGTACGTATGTGTCTTAGTTTTCCATGTTTTGTTTCTTCGCTTGTGTTCAAATAGCCTCGTGTCTGCCTAGCCTATCCCTCCAGTGTTTCTCTGTTTTTCATTTAATTTCCTTATATTGTTTTTGTCTTACCCTGTGTTCCCTTAGCCTGTTATTCGGTTGTGACTGTGTGGTTAGCTCTTTTCTATTGTTCCCTTAGCCTGTTAGCCATAGTATATGTCCTTTACCTGGTTCTTTAATGTTTATGTTGTGTTTGAGCTCTCTTTGTTTACACTTTTGTCACCTTACTGTGGTTACCCTGCAATGTGCCCCATTTCAATATATCACAGTAAATAAACCTTGCGTTATTGTTTGTTAACTTGCTTCATTCCTCCGCCTTTCATGACAGACCCATTGTCTGTAGGTATGGTACCTTCCAGAAGGAGATCATACAACCCAGTACAAAAATTATCACTCTTGGATGATGTTCTTTTAAATTTATAATTTTAAAGAAACAAATTCTGCCAAATTTTCTGGCATTAAGAAACAATAAAAAATAAATAAATGTAGGTAAGTCAACATTGACGTTTTTTAGATCTAGTAGAGGAAAAAAATATGGAATAGCTTCATGGAGAAATATGAAGAAAAGCTTCACCATGTTACACCAACTCTTGCATTTATAACATTTATAACTTGAATTATTTCAGGCATGGACTGTTTGTCATTAGTGATAATGACAAACAGTATCCCTTATTAATCTGGCTCCAACTCTCTTGGTATTTACCATTTTCTTCAATTTCCACTATAGATGTTTAACTGGATCAAAATTTGGATTATTTGCATGCCATGCCATTGACTTAAATTGGGGGCTCATATTTTAATTTTCTTCTTTTGCTTGCTTTTATTCTATTTATATTTTTAATCTTTGTGCTTTAGCAGTGTCTGTCTGACAGTAGGGGTGGTGAGTTTCTGTGGTTTGAGTATGGAGGTGATGTTATCAGGTCTCCTTCTAAAACAATTGTTGCAACAAAGATGTAGTCTTAATTGCTGATGCCTTCCGGGTGCCTTTGCCTCAGCCTGGTACAAAGATCTGGATTAGAGATGAGACTGCAGGAGCATGAGACATAACTTCCCTCGGTGATGGTTCTAGAGATTGAAGCTGATAAAACAGCACTTATACTAGTTGTAGACTGGACCTCCTGGTCCCAGAACTGGAAAGGGTGTTCCATCAATGCCACAGCGGGGGGGTTATCTGAGATTATCATTTTACAAAGCATATGAAATCTGCCAGCCAGACAAATGTGGAGTTTGCCACGTTATTTGCGACAAGCGGTGTAGTGCCTCCAAAGTTCTGAAGCAGTTGAGGAGCTGATTTTATTGAATTATTTTAACACTTGTGTACCTGAAAACATTGTGATTCATTTAAATGAGAAAATAGTTTTTTTCTCTTGCAGATGCTGCTGTGTTTGCAGATGAGTTTGTCTTAACCCACAAAACTGCTTTACATCACTACCACATACCGACCGTTTGATGGGTGGGGAACATTTATTTACATGTGCTTCATTTAGTGTTGCAAAAAGTGAAACACCATCCAAGCAATTTCACAAGTGTCATAACTTGTGAGGCACTTGTTTGTTTTTATTGCTGTAAACCTGGTCATTTGGTTGAAAATTGTAAAGCATGGCAGAAGAAGAAAAACAAACAGTGGGTTTAGTGCAGTCCATTTGAGTACCGGCATTACATATTTTAGATACGAGCTGTGAAAGTTACAAACCTCTTCTGTTGGATGGGTGGGTTTCTAATTAGCCTGTGAAAAGTCTACATGATCCTGGGCTGCACAGTCATTCATTTTGGAAAATGTGTTGCCTTTCTCTAAGAAGGCATTCTGTGGGCCTTGTGTCTTAATACAGGGCATTGAAATAGTGACGGAATGGAAAAACCAGTAATGATTCAAAATACCCTTGTAAAGTGGGTGATACTAAATTGAAAAGACTGTCAAAATTGGTAGACTTTGTCACAAAGGGTGAAGGATCGGAGGCAAACGCGACGTGCGGGAAAACCAGGTTTATTGAAACTAAATAAACGGAAC
>JAUZST010012801.1:0-11282 GCA_034779995.1 Parotocinclus haroldoi
CTCTCTCTCTCTCTCTCTCTCTCTCTCTCTCTCTCTCTCTCTCTCTCTCTCTCTCTCTCTCTCTCTCTCTCTGTCCCACTGCTCACAATGAACAGGCTTAAATAGACGGCCTTATCGCACACAAGTGCAGCCGATTCCTTATCCACACTTCAGCCGTATCTGTTTTTTCTCCGGCCCGGCCCGGCCACGCCCCCTGCTGTCCATCTCGTCACTCGTTCATCATCTTAAAATGTAACCCCAATGCACTGATTAAATTCTGATTTAGAGCTAGGTTTAATCCATTGAAATCAGTGAAAATGATCTTGATCTTTTAACTGCAAAGGTGTCAATCATTAAACGTTGATTACCTACCCCATCTAAATAGTGTAGCTTCTCACAACAGAAAATAAAAAATAAATGTGTCGGGATTCATTAACTCTACAACAACTACCATGGCTACTAATTCCCGTGTTCTCAATGCGATTTGTTGAGCGTCCTCAAACTTTCGACTACGTAACGCAGGCCGGTCTTTAGGTTAAACAGGGAAGGACTTGATTGCAACTTGATTGCAGAATTTACTTCAGAAATGGATCCGCAGTACTGTAGGGATACTGTAGGGATTTTTGCACGGGCTTGCCATCAGCCTCTTCATTCTTGAGTCACTTCAGTTTGTGGGAGTTTCAATGGGATATTTAGGCATCGCCGCTTGTAGTTATTAACCTTTACAGATTCGAAGAGGTTGGTCTCTCAGCTGACATCACTGCTCCAGACATTTTTGTGTAGAACCAATACAATACATATATCTAAATCAAACTGACACACTGTTAAAGGTTTACTAAAAAGGTTTTAGTAAGCTACTCCAGGACGTATTCTTTCCTTAAAGCTAAACCTCAGCATTATTCGACTCACAAGTGTAAACAAGGCGAAACAGTGCTTTGAATAGGTTCTTCAACTTCAGTTCCTGGCAATGAAAAGAAACGGCCTAAAAATGGGAGCTCACTAATTAGAAGGGGCATCCACAAACTTTTGCCTTAAGATACACAGTCAAAGCTTGTTGCTCGTCACAGTTTATCTGCGGAGACCCTGCGTTTAGACCCTGTTTGTCTGCGGTAAGAGATCTGCGACCGGTTCACAGCCGTACAGAGAACAGGCCATTGTGCCGATAACAGCCCTGCAGCACAGGTCTGGACGTGATCGAGCCGTCCATTTTAACAGATGGGCTATAAAGACGTGTCCAGGACAGGACCATGAGTTATAAGCAGAGAAGAGCCATAGCATCCCCTCCCCAACTAATCCGGTCCAGGGGTGGGCGATGCTTTAACCCGTCAGACGGCAGAACTTTTAACCCATCAAACCCATGCTCGCACAGGCCCTGCATAAAGCCGCTATGCCGATTCATACAGATGAGCGCTTTTAAAAACGTTCTGCTAAGAGCTCGGCCTGGCAGAGGCTGCGTACCCCCAGCTGCACCATCTGGCACGGCTGACATGAGATCCAGAGATGGTTTACCCCTAGACTGCGTCCGTTGATCTTTGTGCCGCTCGTCCATTTTTCTAAATGTAATAACCTGTGCTGTGGTGGAACATCCAATTTGAAAAGGAAACTGAATCCGCGTAATAGACGGAGCGGTCGGAGCCCACACCGGCGAGGGCGGGATTGTACTGGGTGCTGCTTATAGAGCACAGAAAGAGGAGTCACCAGAAAGGCTGTATTTCCCAAGGCATCGAGTTGAAAGACCGATAAGGGGCCTCGACGAACGACTTGGAGAAGGGTGATCACAGCCAATTATCTCACCGCCAGGTCAGGTGCCATGGCGAATCAGATCGCATTGCTCATAATAAGTTATTTACCCGACTAGGATCCCCTTCAACATGACTCAGCCCCCGTAACATGACTCAGCACTCAAAAGGGAAAGAGAGGTTCCACGTTTAAACCCAGTCTCACCTTTTTCCAATTCGTTTAAGAGCTCCTGGCAACCAGGTTTGTAGAGCGAAGCTGGTACGCCGAATTAAGCTGAACGATCTTAAGGAGAAAAAAAAAAGCCCAGAGCTAAACTCTCAAAACTTTTCCCAAAGAGAAACCTCCCGAGAAAGCCAGAGCAACCAAACGTGTTCCGAGCTTAGACCCCCAGCACGATGACCTTGTCGCTTGATTCCGTGAAAAAGAAAGATTCGGATGCCGTGACTCTTCGGATTCACAGATGAGAGAGCGCATGGATATTAGTTTAATTGAAAGCTCAGTCTGTTCCCCGATTGACGGAACAAGAGCGCCGAGTTGCTGGGATATATAGGTTCGATTTATTTTTGTAGCTCTTTCAACAATAGACATTGTCACAAAGGAGCTTTGCAGACAATGAGACTAGACGGGCAAACTCTCAATCAAAGACGGCAGGAGCCAGATAAGAAAAATTCCCTGAGATGCATAAAGGAGAGATCTTGAGAGGAAGCGGGTTTAAATAGAGAACCTGGCGGGACCAGATACCGAGTGCGTTTACATGCGTTTAAAAATCTGATAACTGCAGATAATCAGATTTAGTCAGTAATCCAATCAACGCAGTTACATGCGCTTAGGAGATCAGATAATGATAAGCCACCGGGTTTACAGGACTCTTTTCTATTTCTATTTCTATTTTGCAGCCACTCAATAATCTCACAGGGGCTTTGCTATCCGTTTTAAAAGTGCTGCATTTATGTCCAGGGTTGCCAGATTCAGCGAGTAAAAACAAGTAACCGGGTCTAAGGAAACAAGCCCAAAAGAAGTTGCTTAGTGTAAGCTAATTTTGCTAGCCGCTCCTGTTTTACGTTGACTTGTGTGCACAGACTGAGAAAACCAATTGATATCAGAATAAGCGTGAATCTGCACTGAGAAATCTGACTACTGGAATAAAATCCAGCTGTCCTTATTAGATTTCTAAACTTTAATCCGGAATAATCAGATAAATGCAGAAATCCGATCATGATCTGATTATTAAAGGCTTTTAAACATAGTCACTAGGAGTCATTTTACAGCATGCTGTTAGACAATGAGGAATCCGATCAACGAGCAGCAATCGGATTTCTACTTTGTAAACAGCCAATAAACTTCAAGCTCTAATAATAAATAAAGAAATTCTACATTTTCTCAAGTATGTACTGCATTTTAGTCAAAAAAAGAGAGAGAGAGATTTCACTGCCTTTAATACCAGAACATTATTTACATAATTCAAGGGTTGCCAGGTCCAGCAAGAAAAAAAAGACAGGTCAATGCAAAATGCCCACATGAAGAGAAGATTTTAAAATAAGCTGACCAGGCAACCGTGGCGTGCATACAGACTGAGGAAACCCATTGAAATTGGATAACTGGTATACATGCCCTGAGAAATCCAATTACTGAGACAAATCCGTTTCACTTTAACCTGATTCTAATTCTGATTACTAGATTGAAGAATGCTCTATACATGACCCTGAGGGGTGGTGAAGTGAAATATGACTTTTATCGTTTTCTTAACGGCATGTAATCACAGTCCGGGGTTGGGGTGGTTGGCTTTTTGAGAGGGAGGATTTTAAAAATTGTTATATTGTAAAGATTGGACATATGTAATGCATGAAACTCCTAATAATTCCTTTATTTTGCTTAGTGTGCTAGGAAGCTGTAGTTTCTTTCTTCATGAAATTCCTTTGTCCTTGGAAACGTGGGAGTAAAAATCTTTCCGATCTATAAAATTGGAGGCAGATAAAGTTTGGGAACCCCCGCCGTAGGAGACCTGGCAGGATGAACACAAGTTTCGTCAAACTGTAACCGTTTGTAGTTTCTTGCCGGGTAGAAACAGAGCCGAGGTCGACACAAGCAAATCCAAAGCGGTGGTGTGACAGGTAAGATTTAGTGAGACGTGTTATCAGAAACGCTGGAGTGTTTTTCAGAGCTCGTGGCTGGCGGATTACGTTGACCCGCGGGCCATGCTTGATAAACTGACTGCCTGATTCCGAATGGCATCGTAATTAGTTGTCAGAGATGGGTTCCCGGGTTAGTCGAGATACTCCCTTGTCCCTGTTATTGATTTAACTTTGATACTAGCCTGCGGGGCCCCTGAGACATGAATCTTGTACAGGAGGGGGGTTGCACTCTCGCACCGGACTTCATCAATTTCTAGGCCTTCTGTTGACAGCTGTTTGTGATCAAACTCCATACGTGTGATGGATGCGAGTAGCCTTTCTGCAAAAAGACTTCAAGATGGAGGGAAGGGAGGTGACGGTGACGGGTGGTCCCACACAAAGGCAATATGTTGGGCTTGTTTTATCTCCTTTGGATTTCGGAAAGCCGCGGAGCACACGGGTTCTCCCTCTCTGCGCAGCGTTAAAGTGTGATAAACCTGTCAAGCCTTGCCATGAGGAACGAGCGATCGGCTATTCATCAGTCTTTTGCGGTAAGGCGAGGGAGGGCCTCAGCCTCTGCTCTGCGCAGCCCACGGTTGCACATGTGGACGGGTCCCGTCTGCTGGGGTGGCAGCCCCGAGCCTGAGGGTTTCTGGGGAAATGTCTAAACAGTGTGCATTTTCCATTGGCGGCGAAAGGTCCTGGTCCAATTTCTGCTCCTGGTACCATAGAACGAAAGGTTCCTGAAAAGTGTGCTAATTTACGGGCATGTGCAAAAGTCTGTGGCCACCATTCGATTTGCTTCATAATGCTATAACGGTCATATGTGGCCACCGATTGGACCCAAAAATCAGGCAATGATTTCTATTTTGCCGCCACTCAATCGGCTTCCATTTCAAAGGTGCTGCATTTATTTCCAGGGTTGCCAGATTCAGCGAGAAAAAACATGTAATCAGGTCTAAGGAAACAAGCCCAAAAGAAGCAAAGTCGAGTCCAGTTTGTGTTCCTGGTACCATAGAACGAAAGGTTCCTGAAAAGTGTATTAAGTTATGGGAATGTGCAAAAGTCTCAGGCCACCATTCGATTTGCTTCAACAATGCTATAATGCTCATATGCGGCCACCGATTGGACCCAAAAAATGTATCATTCCAGTTTTTGAGCTTTAGCATCTTGACTTCATAAAAAAACTGGGCTCTTGCCTGCTACTCTTCAGACTAGGATCAACTCGGCAGCTTGATTTTTCTGATCTCTTAATGCTGAAAACACATTTCCTGTATTTTATGCTTGCATTCTAGTAAAGACAAACACAGAACCAATGACAAATCCTATCTAATGGTGTCCTGGGACTTTTGCACATTCACTGTATGTATTTCCATGACCAGTTCTAGGTTTCAGTCCCAACTGTAATCCGATTCCCGTTACAGTTCCGCAATTAAAACGCCATCGCCAGTGTCACCAAGTCCCGTTTCCCATACCAGTGATACCAGTAAAGGTTGATTCAGTGCCAAGGGTACTAGTTCGAGTACCAGTTGGCCATCGATGGCTTATTTTCTCTATGTATGCATGGTATTGTAAACAGCGCTCTCTGAAGTGCTTATACACTTAACACGTGGCTGTGCTTGCTCCCTCCTTAGTCTTCCTACTCCCTCATTGCTATTGCGCTATATAGACAGAGACTCTTTGGTTTCACCCAAAATCAAACTGTAATCTAACGCTTTCTCGTCATTAACATTCGCCAGCAGCTGTCTCTTAAACAAACAGGCGAGGTTCAGAGCTCGGTACACACATGAGCTGAATTCTGAGTTCCAAGTTATTATAGCACTGTGTGTTTATGTATATGCGTGTTTGTACCGCTCTGTGTTTCGGGCCGCACAAGTCTAAATGTGATCGGCACAGAAGATAGATCAGACAAAAACGCCCGATTCCAGGCACTGGCCGATGTCTACCAAGAACTGAAGAGGTGCAAAAGCAGAAGAACTTTAGCCTTTAGGACCGTAGCAGTCTAGTGTTTAAGGTACTGGCTTAGGGACCAGATGGCCCAGGGTTCGAATCCCTACTTTGGCCAAGCGTTCACTGTTGGGTCCATGATGAAGATCTGAAATCAGAATTTCTCGGATTGTAAGGTCTTGAGTTGAGTTGAGTTGTTCTGGATACATGCAGAGAATAAAATATGTGAACCACTCTAACGTTGAGGTTACTGTCAGCAGCAATGCCAAAAGGTTGTACCAGTCTAACAGAAAGTGCAGTCTGACTAACAATGTCTAACAATGTCGACTCTCACTGGCACACACCCAAGCACAACTAACCCCCCCCCCCAGCCCAATCACCACCACCACCACCATCATTCCCAGCTGCTCTCCAAACTGCCCTCACAATGCAGTAAGCACCGTTGTGTCTTACGGATACATTGGGGATCTATTTATGCTCCGCCTCATTGCTTGCGTTTGTTTTTGAGTTTGCCGCTAGCCAGCTCACTCCTCCATAAATGTTCTCCAAACCACCTCACAGCCCAGAGGGTCTTGCTTATCAGGGGATCCCTCATCAGGGAGTGGTCGAGCGCTAACGCTGGCAGCGTTATCAAGCACTGGCAGCCAGGATCTTACTAACAGAGCATCCAAAAGTCTCCAGCTGCCTCTTTCTGTCCAGCCGGCGCTGTTTTCCGCTGTGTGAAGTCAGCGCCCGATCCTGATTATCAAAGTGACTCCTAACTACGCCTCAATGATAATACCGAGCATCTGGGGTGGTTTTTTTTTCCTCTTTGGCTTTCACTCTCCGAATACTTAACTCCACAATAGCATGGATACTCACGCGCTTATTGATGGAGTATCTGCATTTTTACTTATGGAAATGACTTTGACATGACTTGTAACACGAAGTTATTTCATCACTGGAATAATATGCAGCTAAGATAAACACCGGCGAATGTCTTTTTGCATCCAGGGGCCAAGAAAAAGAACCGAAAACGATTTAGAGACTGGAACAACAATCTGTAACATAGGCGTAAGCCATTTTCACGCTCATGCGTGACCGTTAAAGTAAACAGAAAAAAATATAACGGCCGGTTAACGCACAGTTTAGCGCTACGTTGCCATAACAGCAGCCAATGACTTTTTACAAGGAGCGAAGAAAATCAGACAGAAACACGTTGGGTGGGTTCCAGATTTAGTATAAATCACACAGCTGCAGTTCAGTTCCAGTACCAAATGTCTAGACGTTTCCTTTACAGTATCAAAGGTACTTTGTTCAGTAGCGAAGGTACCTGTTCCCATGCTAAAAGTACCGTTTCTCATAGCAATGGTACCAGGTCAAGTTACAGCACTAAGTGCTAAGTCCAGATTTGCACCCTTTTCCGTTAAAGTACCAAATGTCCCATTTCAGTACTAAAAGCTAAAAGCACCTGTTTTTATGTGAAAGTCACTTTTCTATCAGATTTAGTAAAAAAAAATAGTTCCAGTTACGTTACCAAGCAATTGGACCAGGTTTAGTAGATGAAGCCAAGGTTACAATTTTCTAATTCCAATACCATTTTATTTACAGGATCAAAGTTATCATTGCTAGTACTAAAACATCTGTTCCCTTGCTAAAAGTCCAAATTTACTATACGTTTTTTTTTCCTGTACTCTGGAACAGGAAAAAAGCTTTAGCTGCATTACTAAGAGTCCAATTTATAGTAACAAAATCTCATAGCTTTCCGTTACAGTACCAAATGTCATATTTCCAGCACGAAAGGTACCTGGTTTAGTACCAAATTCTCAGTTACAGTTTACTAGTTCTAATGCGACCTTTTTAGAGGTTTTCTTTTTTCTTATTTTAAACACGCCAAAGATTTTCGTTCACATGCTGAATGTCCCGTTTGTCACTATGGCAGCGGTAACAAGGTTAGTAGAAAACGCTAGAGTTACAGGTCTAAATGCAACAGTTCCTGAACCACCTTCCTTTAGAGTATCGAATGTCCCATTTCCAGAACTAAAAGGAACAGTTCTTATGCTGAAAGTCCCATTTCCCAAAGCAGCATTACCAGTTGTAGTATGAAATCTCCGAATGCACCAGATTCCGATACAAAATTGTCAGTGTTTCCTTTCCAGTGCTGCAGGTTCTCGTTCTAATGCTAATGCTAAAAGTCCAAATTTCTATGGCCATCGTACCAGGTTTAGTAAAAAAAAAAAAAATCCAGTTATAAAATCTAGAAAGTCCAATTTCCCTTATCAGGATTAAAAAACTTCAGTACAGAATTCCCAGTTATAGCTCCAAATGCTCCTGTTTCAGTACTAAATTCCCCTGCGGAACCAAACATCCAGTGTTCTCATTGAAAAAGCCATTTTTCAGTTTGTTTATTTTTAAAAAACCCCTTCTAGCTACAAGACCAATGCTCCAAACTCAAGTTGTACCTGCTTTAGTCAAGATAATACTCAGTTATAGTTCCTTTAAAGTACCAAGCAGCCTGTTTCCAGCAGGAACGTTCTCAGGGTGAAAGTCCTGGTTCCCATGGCAACGGTACCAGAGTTGTTAGTAAAAAGATCAGTTATAATGTTCCCGTCCAAAAGCCTAGCACCAGTAGTCTCGTTTCCAGTTGCGAATGTTTGGTTGTAAAGGTTCTTAAGTATGTTCTCGTGAGTCCACGTTCCAGCATTAAAGTTCCAATCATATGCACCAAAGGGTTCAATTTCAGTACCAAACGTCCGATAAGAGTAGCAACGCCAGTACTACGAGTTTTTCATTGTGACCGTTTTACCAGTTGTCCCTTAAGTTCCTTAAGAACCCACATACCACTGCATAGAACTTTGACTTCCTTTGGTTCTTATGTCTGGTCATTAGTTCTGGACATGCAGCGGAGTTCCAGTCCAGGTTAAGTACGGCAGCACCAGAAATTCAGCCTAGTGCAGGTACCGAGTTTGGCAGGCCTGCAGCAGTAAAGCAGTGACTCCTGTCCTGTCCAAAAAAGAGCCCCTCCCGGCAGTCATCGGTTAGAGTGCGGATATGTGTGTTTTGGTCTGGTGTCAGCCTTGCGCCGGGGTAATTAGAGGCAGGGTGCTAAGTGAGCTGGTTACATAGCAGGAGCGCAGAATAAATGGTGGAATGAAAAAGAGCAACACATTTTTCCCCCTTTTTTTTTTTTTTACGTTTTTTTTATGTCTGCCAAGGCAACAGGCTGAGAGCAAGCTAATTGGGTTGCACAGAGCAGAAAACACAAATGGCAGCTGCCCCCCTGGGACGAGGGGTTGCCGCTAATGACTGTGATTATTGACAGTTCGTTCCGTCTCCTCGTGCTTTCTGAGGCGGGGGAAAAAAATATAGCCAGCCGTGAGCCACCGTATTTTGCGCTTTCACTTTGCCAGATCTGGGCCGCGCCACGCACGCTACGGTTTGACATTTTCACACGAGCCTGTCCTGCGTCGAGGAAGAAACAGCCTAATTAAACGATTACACGAGAGTCAAATATATCACATGATAAAGGACATCGCTGTTTATTATATTCCTTATTTATCTTAGAGACTAATGAAACCATCGGGACATCGGTTTAACATGGTAATCTTTTTATTTATTTATTTATTTTTTTTGGGGGGGGAGTATCTTTCTGGACACTAATCCCCCCCCCCCCCCCCCCCCCCCCCCCAGCCCGGAGGGCCCAGCAGTCTTTACATGACCCCCTTATAACTGTGACTCCAGTGCCTTTAACGGCCGTCCGATCAACGCCCGTTCTCTTTAACAACCGAGGCTCTAATACAAAATGAACTCTGTCATTTAACTCCATAAACTACAGCAGCAGAAGTGTGTTACGGTCGCCAGCTCCACTTATTATAAGCGACTTATCTGGGCATGTTTATCTATAAATCAGCTTAGAAAGATTGCCTGTTGCAAGTTGACACGTCCTTGGGGCTTGTTTCTAAACTTTTGGCCAACAGTTTAAGTTAAAAGTTAAAGTTTTATTCTAATTTTATTTATTTGACTGATCAAGTGGACACTTTGGGATTTTTGGAGCAAATTTGCTTTTTTGGACTTCTTCCCTTTGACCCGACTGCTTGTTTCTCTCGTGGGATCTGGCCCCCTCATTTGGGTCCGTGTGCGTTTGTGTGCACTCTTGCTCGTCAGCTCCCGTTTGGACTTGAGACTTCCCTAACGCGGTGGACGTGCCTGTCCTATTGTAGGTAGTACTCGTGTGGTGGTGCCATTACCTGTATGTTCTGCTCACGCTGCTCACAACAGTTTTTGTGGACAGTATATTTCAACTGGTTCACATTTAAAAACACAAAGCTTGCTTAGTGATAAAGAAAATGAAAAATGGCATGGCAATGGGTAAATGGACTGAACGTGAAAAGTAAAAGCAAAACACTTACTCTATCGGTGAACTCTGACAAGTGAAACTTTGACGTTGATATTTGTTATCTATGTTGCCCATGCAGCTGCCGCTTGGCTTTTAATTTCGAACCCGGTGAAACTTTTGAAACCGTTTGTTGGAGAGGACTTCGCCTGAGCCGAGCAGTTCGTTTCGTCCCAAGCAGGACAGTTTGGCTGCCCTCACCATCACAGCAGAAGAGGTTACATGGGGTGGGGTGGGGGGCCTTTGGGGTATAGATTTTCCCCTGTTTAAACTTCACACTCCAGTCACTGCTTCGATCTACACCACTGTAAAATGGATTCAATTACACTTCATACAGCCGAGATTCATGTTCTCACTCCCACTCTCTCTCTCTCTGTTACTCTCGCACAACTACAAACCTTCCCACGTCCTCTTACCTTCACAGAACGCTCTCTCTCTCTCTCTCTCTCTCTCACACACACACACACACGTTTTATTATACAAAGAGAAGCCACACATGAAAGTGTTCAGCATTTTTATCTGAAGGTATGAACACAGTTATGAGACAGGAATCCTGAGCTGCAGCTAAACGAGTAGAAAACAGCAAGCAAATAAAGAATTTGCAATGATGCATTCTCTCCATGAGAAGACCTCGCTGAAAAACTCTCTCTCTCTCTCTATCTGTCTGTCTCTCTGTCTCTCTCTCTCTATCTGTCTGTCTCTCTCTGTATATCTGTCTCTCTCTCTCTCTGTCTCTCTCTCTCTCTCTGTCTCTCTCTCTCTCCCCCCCCTCTGTCTCTGTCTCTGTCTCTCTCTCTCTCTCTCTCTGTCTCTCGCTATATATATATATATATATATGTCTGTCTTTCTGTCTGTCTGTCTGTCTCTCTCTCTCTCTCTCTCTCTCTCTCGCGCTCTCTCTCTCTCTCTCCCTCTCTCTGTCTCTCTCTCTCTCCCCCCCTCTCTGTCTCTGTCTCTCTCTCTCTTTCTCTCTCTCTCTCTCTCTCTCTCTCTCTCTCTATCTGTCTGTCTCTCTCTGTATATCTGTCTCTGTCTCTCTCTATCTGTCTGTCTCTCTCTGTATATCTGTCTCTCTCTCTCTCTGTCTCTCTCTCTCCCCCCCCTCTGTCTCTGTCTCTGTCTCTCTCTCTCTC
>JAUZST010012802.1:0-11282 GCA_034779995.1 Parotocinclus haroldoi
ACACACACACACACACACACACACACACACACACACACATACACACACACACACACACACACACACACACACACACAGTTTCTCTTTTGTAATTTTGTGAACACTGGGGGCAGTATTACTCTCTCCATTATCGACGATCTCGACGAGCCCTATTCAATAGCAATACTGTAATTGTATGTGATATGATAATAATGATAAATTTTTTTCAAATAATTTCATAAGTTTATAATTTTCATTAATTTGCATTCAGCAATTATTTATTCATTTGACATATACTCAAATATATAGAATATATGTCACTGACATATACTGACACCACAATTTAAATTAAGTTGGGTCGTTGTGTAAAACAAATAAAAACAGAATAATTTATAATAATACAATAATTTTCAATTGATTTTCACCCCATATGCAATTTAATACACTACAAAGACAATATATTTAATATGTTTAAACTGATAATCTTTATTCATTTTTGGCAAATATTAACTAATTTCTAAATTCATTCCTGCAACACGTTCCAAAAAATTTGGGACAGGGGCAACAAAAGACTTAAAAAATGCTCAGAAAGCACCTGTTTGGTGAGTGTCATGATTGGGTATAAAGGAAGCATCACTGAAAGGCTCAGTCATTCACAAGGAATACTTACTCATACTTTCACAGCAAAAGTACTGTAGACAGGCAATTTCCTACAGCTATAAGAAGCTCATTAGGACTGCAGTTTCTGACCTGCCTTGTAACCACACTAGTTGGGAACGAGGAGATTGTTTTCTTGAAGAAAGGGGGACAGTTGTCCAAGATGATCCATCAAATCATCATTCAGTAGTATAATTAGCTAGCTGAACATTTTAGCACCTCAAACCAGAAAAAAACTGATACGAGATGGAAATGCCAATAAAAAATTTAGTGTTCATTAAATTCTGAAATTTTGAAAATGACTGTTTTTGTATTGATGACATGTACAAGCCATGTTTTGTCTGGTCAACTTAACTTCATTGTCTAATAAGCATTTTAAACCTACAACACATTTTTTAAAAAGTTGGGACAAGGGAAAGTTTTGAACTAGCAGTGAAAAAAACAAAAAAATGTTATGATTTCAAACAGGTAATATCAACAGGTGATTGTAATTTGGAATAAAAGTAGCATCTTGGAAAGGGTTCTCTGATGGGCAATGGCCAGTGTAACTCCAGCTTGTCAACAAAGGTGTAAGAAAATGATTGAAATGTTTAAAAACAATACACCTCAACGACAGCTTGGAAGGGATTGCATATTTATTTGTCTAAAGTGCACAATATTATACTATCATACTAATTACAAAGCTATTAAAGGCACTGTGAGGAATGTCAGTGCATAAGGAAAAAGGGTGCAAGCATAAGCTGAAGACCGATGATCTTTGATCCATCAGACATAAAATAATTAAAATAATTAAAATAATAATCATCATTATAATCAGTCCAAAATTGTGGGTCATGGTATGGGGCTGTGTCACTGTCCTTAGCAATGTAATTTTCAGTTCTGTAATGGCAGTATATAATGCAGAAAAGTACAATAGATTTCATAGCTAAATTAATTCCTTTAAGATGACATGGACATGGACATCAATAAGACAATGCATACCTGAAATATGGGACTCCCATGCAGTATTTCTCTCAGAAACATTGCTTTTAAACATTCAATAATTTTCTCACACAGTTGTTGACCACTGGAGAACCCTTGCTCCTCAAAGACGCTTTTGGTAAACACTGCTTTTGTACGATTTCAGGATTATAATCGCTTATTGACATCACTTATTTAAAGTGACATTATAAATTGAATTTCTATGTCATTACTTACCATAAATTGTCACCCCTTCCCAATTTTTTTAGGAATGTATTGCAAGCCTGAAATGCAGGAATGGATGTAATATTTAATTTTTCTATACCATCCCAGCATTTTCATTGCAAATATCTAAGCCATTATTATCTGTAAACATTTATGACATTTATGACATTCAGGCCAAATACCTGGTTACTCTACTGTTTAGATTCAGAATAAATAAATTGTATATGAAAAAATGTTTTTTTAACTCTCTGTATATTGTTGATTGTTTGTAATCCTTATCTTAGATCAAACCTAATAGAAGGCTAAGCAAATATTTTACACAAAAGCTGGTTTTGAATGAAGCAGGTTTAGAGTAGCAGTGATATAGTATAATCATGTATTGATATAATTACTGATATAGCAATATCAACACACACTGCAGTGGAAGCAGAATTGATTTTCTGCTTCTTACTAAATCCATGATTGATTAGAGTAAGTAAAAATTGAAATATTCTATTAATCATGGTCATGTATTATATCCCTCCCTAATATAAGTGTTGCTTATCAACCCCTTGTGAGACTGTTCGATGATTAAATGGGTGTTTGCTTTACTAAAATAACAGGCTAACACCTCACTAATCCCACTAAGCGGCTGTTTAGGTAAAAGCTTGAGTTAGGAATTCCTGATGAGGGCTCTATTGAACTATGGCTCAGACATACACAAACATACACACCACCATGCATCCAGATCACCTCCCAGGCCCGTGAATGTGTCAATGGGGGAATGGACAGATGGTCCCAGAGGGAACGGCATAAGCTTGTGCATATGCATACACACACTTATCTTTCCGTGTTGCTGACTTGCATACAGAGAGCGAGAGACAAAGCTTACACAAACAGTAAACACCAAGAACCACAACACACTAAACAATAAAATAAACACATATCAATATTTACACACATAACACATATTTATGTTAAAGTTCATAAAATCTAGTTTGTGAAGAAAACACAAGATCTATCCAGCTATTTACAGCAAATTACTTTTATATATATTACATCCATATGAAGATAGAATGTATTTTTCAATCCACTTTTATTGTATACTTCAAACCATGTAATTTTGCATTTTATATTTCTTCAAATCATTATGAACGAGGTACATAGTCACCATACCATACAGAAGTCAATTGTACTTGCCTGTACTATTTGATTGTTTTATTTTGATTATTCTGTTTGACTATTTTGAAGTCTTAGTGCAGTCATTGCTCAAACTCTCAATAGCCAATTCCCTGATCATATACTGGCCCATATGTCGCAGCTCCTCAGTTCTCCCTCTATGCTGTTTGAATATTGCCATGGTTGCGTTAAGTCCCTGTCAGATATCGGCTGCTGGGCATTTAACATTCATGTGGGGCTCCAATGCCTGAGCAGCCAAAATGCCAGTCTATAGATCTGAAGGAGACTAAAGATCACGTCACCAGGGTCAGGATGCACAGGTGACATGTCACGTAATGGTGGAATGATCTCTGACAGGCATGGCAGTTTCAGTTCCAGTAAAGACAGCTCTGTCATTAAATGGTTGTTCCCTTTGGGTTTAATCAATCCTCTCTGCTGCACAAATTATAATGTAAAATTGTGTGTTTTTTGGTGGGGTTTTGTGCATGAATGTGCATATGTGTGGGTCTGCCTGCATAGGGTGTAATATCAAGGATGCAAATTTCCATCATTTCCCTTCTGCATGGCTGTTTAAAAACAGCTGCTATGTGTCTTTCTGTGTGTGGACACGAAAAACCTAGAAAAAGCCTAGAAAGTCAGTGGTTGCTGAAGTCATATGTAATGCTTCTGTGTTTTGAGCCTACATGTGGGAGCATTTGTTGGTGACCCCCGTTGGTGTTTACATTTTGTGTTTAATTGAAAATTGCTTTGATATCTGTTTGAAACTCGCTTTGATAGTCATTTGGCTACTTGATTTGATACTTGATATGAAACTCATTTTGAAAATCTAGTGTGATTTTATGCTCACTTTAATCCTTCACCCCTTGGATTTCTGACACTGGCTGTATATATTTTG
The DNA here is from genome assembly GCA_034779995.1 of Parotocinclus haroldoi. Lineage (NCBI taxonomy): Eukaryota > Metazoa > Chordata > Actinopteri > Siluriformes > Loricariidae > Parotocinclus > Parotocinclus haroldoi. Next base: position 3,875 of record JAUZST010012802.1, read on the forward strand.
TGTGTTCTTGTTTTTTTTGTGGTGACGGCATTGTTGGCTGTTTTCTTCCCTTCCTTACCCCTTTTCTTACTCTGGATTTCCAAACTCTGGATTTCCAAAGAATTGAAATAAATTATATATTTTGCACAAAACCTATATAGGATTCATTCATTCATCATTCGTTAATTTTCATACATTCTCTTAAATCCCAGTCTAGACATTTATCATCCTGCTGTAATGAGGGTGCAAGTGTAATAATAGTAATAACTACACCACCAAGAAAACAATCATCAGTCCTTACTCCCCAACCAGAGACTAACAAACCATCTTTTTTATTCAGAGATGTACCATGCTAGAGGTCACTTGAAGTAAAGTATTTGAAATGTATCCCCAACATGGTCTTAATCCCCACTGAAGATAGCCTCCAAATACAATAAGGGCACAATAACAAATTAAAACAATAAAACAGTATCATCCTGGATAGACTGGCACTTAGAAAAAATTGCTTTGACAATTATAACTTCAAGGTGCTCAGTCAACATGACCATGCACACATTACTTAGCTTAAGCCAGGCTCTTCTGACCACTGGCATTAGCAAGGCATTATTGCATGGTGTTGTGAATACTCAGGTCTAGGGGTGTATGGTGAAGTGGAATACCTAAACAGAATCATCTACACCTTGGCACATGTGAAGTTACTCTCCAGTCTTTATAAACATGTTATGCCTACTGGTCTGGATCTTGTGGGAAAAGATTCATAGCACAGCAAGGTAATGAACCAAAACAAACCTAAAGAATCAAGAACAAGGATTGCCGATTTTGAATTTCACCCATAGTTTGGATTTGTCTGGAGACTGGCTAGGCCACTTCATGACCTTAATGTGCTCCTTTTTGAGCCACTCCTTTGTTGCCCTGGCTGTATGTTTTGGGTCATTGTCATGCTGGAAGACTCAGTCACAACCCATTTTTACTGTCCTGGCAGAGGGAAGGAGGTTGTCACTCAGGATTTTACAGTACATGACTCCATCCATTCTCCCGTTGATGCAGTGAAGTAGTCATGTGCCTCCATGCTTGACAGTGGGGACAGTGTTCTTTGGGTCATAGTCAGTATTTTTCTTCCTCCACACACAGCGAGTTGAGTTAATGTGACCACAGCACCTTCTCCCAGTCACTTTCAAAATCATCCAGGTGTTTATTGGCATATTCAGACAAACCTGCACGTGTGCCTTCTTGAGCAGGGGGAACCTTGCAGGCACCACGAACAGAGATTTTGCATTGAGCCCCAGATCGAGGTCAACTGACAGTCATTTAGTATTTCTTCCATTTTCTTACACTGGCACAAACGGGTGTCTCCTTCTCATCCAGCATCTTACTTGGTTTTGTAGTCCATTCCAGCCTTGTGCAGGTCTAAGATGTTTTCCGTGACATCCTTAGAAAGCTCTTTGGTCTTGTCCGTATTGAAGAGGTTGGAGTCTGACTGATTCATCAAGTCTGTGGACAGGTGTCTTTTATACAGGGGACAATTTAAGACAGCTGTATTTAATGCAGAGAGTTGATTAGGATCGTCTAACTGGTCTGTAGGAGACAAAACACTTAATGTTTGGTAGGGGATCAAATATATGTTTCTTTCTGCCTACAAAATGCAAATAACTTTATATATTTTATACATTGTAATTTTCTGGATTTTCTCACTGTTAAAATAAACCTACTCTTAAAATAATATATTTTTTATATCTTTGTAAGTGGGCAAACGTACAAAATCAGCAAGGGATTAAATAATTATTTCCTCTACTGTATATAGGCTTTCATAATGATCCAAGGAGGATCAACAAATTCATTGTGATTTTATTATTTGATTATTTCATTATGTTTTGGTTTAATGTGTTTAGACCATAGACACAGCTCATATGAAACACTTCAGTACCTCATCACATGTCAGGTGACTGCAGAACCTTATCAGGCCATATTACAAAAACTTTCTTGCAGCAGACCTATGCTCAGTGCTGAGCATTTAAGCATGTATATCTTGGTAGTTTGTTGTCTTCTGCTGTTTCTGCTGCAGGATTTTGGTTGTTTCTGCTACTCACTGTTTGCGGATGCTGCTGCTTCCTGTCCACAATTCCTGCATTTCAATGCCTGTGGTTCCTGCTGTCAGATGATTTTTCCTGTCTGCAATTCTACCACATGCTGTATGTTGTTTGTACTGCCTCTGTTCATTTAAGTTAATCACTCTGGTGATGTTTTTTTCTATTTTTATTTATGTTTATGTTTATTTATCCATTGTTGTGAAGATATTTGAAGATCCCATGGAATGGCTTTTTGAGCAAGTTCTACATTGCACACAGACCCCGCTGATTCACAGTTAGTTGACCACACCAAGGAGGCATATTGGGTCTGGCATAGCCTGGGTGTTAGCTGGGGAATTTTAAAAGAAGAAAGAAGAGGAAGCATAGTCCAGCACAATTCTGTTGCATCTAATCAAGACTGTCTTTGACCACCCAGCTAAGGATATTGACATCAGAGACTCCTCATGTGGACGGTTAGCTAATCTTTTGAATGTGTGTAATTAGGTGGGCATGGCTTTGCCCCATGTGACTCATAGAATTGTGCTATAGAGCTTCCTCCAGCATGTTCTCACATTGTGGATGCTCACACTCTCCATAGCAGATATCATGGCAATATCTGTAGAAGTACATTAGTGAAGGGCTTTATGTTTGTGTATTCAAATGATCATTGAAAACACATTTTCAATTGTAGTCATGTTATGATGCTTGTTTGAGTACAACCTGTGCAAACCTGTTCCTTGGAAACATTATTTCTGATTGTGGTGTAGGGATATGGGAGTAAGGCGTGGATGATGACCATCCATAAGTTCCTTAGGCTCATCGTGCTCCTTAAATGCTATTAGTACCAGATTACTGTTGCTGAGGCACTCACCACCTTAATGTTTAACTTCACATGGGTGCCCATTCTGCTCCATGAGTTCTGCTGAATGCTCAATGGAGGCGGATGGGTCAGAGGATCAAATGCTTTGATCGCGTCATCTTTCTGGTTATAGGATATTGACTGTGAGATCAAAACTGAACAGCCATCCTTCTGACAAGCCACATAGGAGGATCTATGCCTACTGATCTGCATAGGAACACTGGCTGCTCATTCTTCACTTTTGACTTTAGACTCAGACATAGATCATATTTTAAATATGTTGAAGGGAAAGTATTGGTGGTTTAATATGCCTAAAGATCTGCATATTTGTGTTATCTTCTTCGGATTGGGCACAGTCTAAGACCATTACTACCCTGTAGCAAGTACCCTGAAGCCAATACCCTTACTCCAAGACACTAGGGCCAGATCGGGGGAAGTCTCCTGTCCAATAGATATTAGACACATGGCTAGTATTTGGGTGTACCAGACTGGCCAGATTGTACAGTGTTTGATTGTTTGATCCCTTCCTCTTTTATACAGCCATGGCAATGCATGGCAACTTAAAATCTGGTTCCCTTTCTTTGGCCACCTGTTGAAAACATCCCACCCATAATGACTGTTGTCTGTCACAGTATATGCAATATGTACTAACTGGTTATACAAAAACATAGTATGTATATGATTATCAATTATACTATGATTTATCTGATTTAAGTGATGGCTCATGTGGTGAGTATTGTTCATAATGCAATAAGATGTGTCCAAAGAACAGGATATAGATTCATGTAACATATAGACAATTATTCGTCAGGTGTAAACCAGAAGGTTTGGCATATATACTGGCATATAATGGCATATATATATATATATATAGTATTAGCTAAACAACCAACAAATAAAGTTTAATGTAGAATTTGCAGATAGTTTTACAAAGATTTTGCATAGTTTCCAGACATATATGTTGTGGAGTTATTTCTACAAACATTACAAAGGAGTGAGGATGAATTGTTCAAATACATAAACCTATGGATTGTCTTAACATTAGGTAACATGACTTCAGATTATCCACACAACAATCCATTACGAGGATAAATACAGTGATTTAATTTGTTTTAATCTATTTTCACATCTAACCAATCACCCTTTACATATTTTACCAAATACTGTGGATCATATATTGGTGTATTGGACAACAATTCAAACCAATACACCACATATCACTCAATCTATATTTGTGCCTACACTTTGACCTAGAAGTCTCGCATCAGCCAGGCTGGAGTCTTGATCAGGAAAACCCTTGATAGTGCGTCCATTTCAAGGGTGAGTAGTCTACCTGACACTTACAAACTCCAGTCTGTTTATTACAAAAAAAATCAAAATTCTAAATTAAAAATAAAAAACTTGGTTGTCATGTGTAGATGTTATCTAAATGTTTTTTTATACATTTGATTCTGTTCATAAACGCCCATGACTTTACACTAGAAACAATTGATAGGTGTCCTCAGATATTGCATATCTGACCCAAATAGATTACACAAGTAATCCTGTGGAAATTTGTGTGAGCATGCACTTAGCATAACATGACAACAAATCCACAGGGTAATAGCAAAAGTCCCCTATGATTCTACTAGCACAGATAATGCATAACAGCATTGATGATTTGAAAACCAGTAACAGATCATCCATTAAAAATATCCCACATATCATGACTAAGATCAGACTGGAGTAGGGAGAATATTTGCAGCTATACTGTATCAGACTAGACTGTCTTTCTAGCTAAGTGAATTAAATGTTCACCTAAAATTACATTTTGCATTTCATGCTCTATTATACTATAATTTACTTTACTTAAACTATTACATAATCTTCAGGCCATCAATAAATGCAAACAGAGTAGTACTAAGAACATCAAACTGATTACAACATTTAATTTACAATACTTTTAATGAACAAATATACTATTACACTTAAGAAATGTGGAAACAAAAACTAAAGCTTACCTTGCTTCAGCAGAAAAGAAGAATAAACTAAACTATTAGCTTTCCTTAATATATTTTTGATGAAGACAAACAGGCAATGTACTTCTCAATGTGCCATTCCTTCCTTTTAATTTTTTTATGAAGTAAATATTTCACTGAACTGATGTTTTCTATAAAACTATTATTGGTAAGTTGTCTTATTTACATTTATGTCATTTAGCAGACACCCTTATCCAGAGCGTCTTACAATTAATACAGTCTTACAGTCCAAGTAATTGTAAGTTAAGGGCCTTACTCAGGGACCCAACTGGCAGAGGTGGGATCTGAACCATGGACCTTAGTCCAGTACCTTAACCACTAGGCCACCACAATCCCACAGTTACTTTTCCTACACTTTGAAATACGTCATCAGCTCTTTGATATACTGTATAGGTAAAATGTGTGAAATTAAATGTATGTTTTTTGAATTCTAAATAGGTCAACAGAACACTAATCTGTTGTCCCAAAATCCCAAATTCCCACTTGTAAGTGGCCCGTGTGTCTGCGTCTTTATTTGGGCTTATTTAATTACTCTTCCCAGTTACATGTATACTTATATTTGTATCTATTAATTAAGTCCCACATTGGCTCAGCGCAGTCACAATTATCTGTAATACAAATCACATCACCCATCATCTTGCCGCATCTTCATTCCTCTCTGTTCACGTTCCTCCATATTGGAATGTACGTCACTGGAATCTGTGGTATCACAAATATTGCCATCTCATGTCATAAAAATGGGTTCTCTCCATTATTTGATACACAATTTTTGAAAGTACTGAAAATTATCAGCAGAATGTACACCTTGCAGACACCTGTATTATTACTGTATTAGTAGTAGCAGTACAATAATTACTATTATTACAGTATTAGTGTGTTTTATATTTCAATATCGTTTGAAGTAATAGATTATGGTGAAAAGAATACAGTACAGTGGTGCAACGGTTACTGTAGTATTATCAATTATTATGGACATTCAACGATTACAATTTCAACCCCAAGTCTTGCAGAATGTATACGTAATCAAATGTGAAATTAAATTTTGTTTTACAAAAATAAGTTATATAGGTTAAGTTATTACAAAGTCATAGAAAATGTTTGCCATTTTCCAGTGGTCCTATCTGTGAACAAGTACCTACGTATACTAAGTGTAACGGATATATAAGGTTTGCCAGCAACTGCTTGTCAGGTGAAAGCACTCAGATTTTAGGTTCCTTTGCTGCAATGCATTAGATGAGGAGTTGATAGACAGCAGAGAGACAACACTCTAAAACAGACTGCCTGTCTTCCTATCATGGTTACCGGATCTTTCCTTTGTAGAGGCTTGGTGCCTCATTGGCTGCCTGTGGGGGTCATCATGAGGTCAAGACAGGCTGATGGATGGACCTCTCAGCTGGAACTTTTTCAGATTCTTGTATGCATGGATGCAGCATTTTTGTCACATTTTCCTATTTATTAAACACTTGTAGTAATTAACATGACTGTGAATGTGATGTTTGAATATGTGGAATATATTTGTGATTCACTGTCATTCAAAAAAAAATACAATACGTTTGTACTAATAATCTAGATGTCCTAACTAAACAAAATATAACATCAACAAATATATCCCACTAAATCAGGGATATATTTGTATATAGCATTTCATTAAAAAAAAATCTGAACCCTTTCCGGTCTGAACAATGTAAGATGTTTATTGGATTTTGACCATTACATTGATATGACTCTGGGTTTTCTGCAGTCAATTATACATCCTTAAGCATTTTAAGTTTAACAAGGGTTCTTAATGTGTAATAATTTGGTTTAATTATTACATTATCACAGAGTATTTTTTCTTGTTTGAGACTAAATGCATTTTGTCTTTTGAAGCAACTTGAGTTTCTTTTTATGTTAATATGCTTTAGTTTAAGGACAAGATATCAGTGACGAAAAATATTAAATTTACAAAAACACGTCATGATATAGGTTGTGCAAAATCTGACTTACGAATACATTTTCCCGTGTAATCTTTTCAAATCTGATTTGAAAATGACTTATTAGTCAACTTATGTGCTTTAGAACAAAATTCATTATTAAGGGGTTAGGTTATGGGGTAGTTAACTCGAACATATTAAATGCGTGTTTAGTGCACCTATGTATGTGAGTAATTTTTAATTAGAATGCAATCATGAATATAAACAATCATAACAAGCATACTTCTAAGTTATGTGTTAAATATGTTCCATGAGCAACCATAAACAAATATGCCAAACTTTTATGTTTAAAAACTACAACAAATAAATAGAATCACAGTAAATTCTCCATTTGTTAATACCGACTTCGTTAACGCTAATATAACAGTGAATGCCTGTCTGCAAAGTGTTCTAAGCACGTTAGCGTAAATACCGTAGAGTAAACATGCCTAACACGTTTATATATATATATATATGTGTGTGTGTGTGTGTGTGTGTGTGTGTGTGTGTGTGTGTGTGTGTGTGTGTGTGTGT
>JAUZST010012803.1:0-64632 GCA_034779995.1 Parotocinclus haroldoi
ACACACACACAGACACACACACACACACACACACACACACACACACACACACACACACACACACACACACACACACAGAATTCTGTAAAGTCTGTCTGATCAGCCTCTGATCTGTGAAATCATGTTAGCAAAGCCTGAGCCACATGGCTACGCTCAAATTTAAAGAGAGACTGCCATGTCCTGCTAGTGACAGATTAAACCAGGTATTAATACAAATAAAAGCACATAGGACATCTGCTTCTGCAGACATAACTTTTCCAAAAAGTAGTCAAGGAACTGCTAAATATGCAGGTTATACTACCTCTGCTAGGAAGATATGAATAGTATGTATAGTTATCATAAAACATTTTAATTCAAAAGTAAGGCAGATATACATAGTGAACATAAAAAAAATATTTACAGTTAAAATAAAACATGTTTTTAATATGTTGAATTCGAAATATGTTAGATGTATTAACCTAAACCCATAGACTTTGTAAAAGTCTAAGCCTCTAGCACAATGGTCTTTAAAGATCCAGAGTAACTACAGAATTTTACTCCAGCAATGTAGGAGCTACAACTAACAGTTGTTGGAAGACCTGGCTGAACTGATCAAATGAGCACTGTTTGGTTGGAATGAAAACCTGAACCAACATTTTGATATAAGTGAAGATATTTACTTCAGAATATTATGGAACTGTAAGCCATTTGAGTTGGTGTCTAATATATGAAGACAATAGTCAGCTTTGAAATTATATATTCGAACCGTTAGAGGCTGTGTGTTTTACCTGAGTAATGATAAGCTTCTAGAGAGGGACAGTTCTTCACCAAAAGTAATTATGCATTCCAAGGGATTATGTGACAACAAACCGCAAGAGAATCTTGCAGAGGATAATACTCAGTGTAATGTATGTGTCACAACCACGTCTGCACACTTCCCAGCACACTTCACTCCAGTCGCATACTCAGACACTGATTATGTGCACTAGATTCTTGTTTGTCTGTTTTTATGCAAATTATTTAAACACTGCACCTTCACTGTTTGTTGTGAAGTTTCATTGATTCAGCACCTTGCCACCCAGTGTGTTGTCTTCATTACAGGTTTTGCCGTTACTGCTTGCTGTTCCTGAACCCTGCACAGTTTCCTGACTCCATTTGATGCCTTATGTCTCAAAATCTCCGCATAGAAGGATTGCTCTGACCCTGCTTCGTGTTTCTGGTTTTGGACTTTCTACCTGACTGAACTGTGATTCTAGTTTTCAAACTCTGGACTGATCTATTTCCGTACTGACTCACTATCCTGGTTTATTTATTGCATCACTATTCTACCCTGTTCGGTACTTGCTTGGTACCTGTTTGGTGGTTGCTATAAATTAATATACTCGTGTCAGAAAACTTCACCACTCCAGAGACAGCAGATGTCAAGCTGAACCTGGAATCAATTGTTTGCATAGGGTCTGTATCTTTATTGCAGTTCAGAAGAACACCAACTGTTGTTGTTGTTGTTGTTGTTTGCTAAATCTGGCCCAGCACACCCAAACTAGGTCCTTGTGGGCAAAGTCCACTGCCATCTTTATATTATGAGATGACTTCCTTCTGTCTCCTCCATACAATGGGTGCTTCACTAGTTCACTAGGCCTGCCTTGGCTCCATCAGCATAAACCAGTACTCTCCTGTTTGGCTAATGAAATTGACTTCTGGTCTCCTTTCTGCTTTAACAACTGCCTTGCTTGACCCTGTGCTCAGCTCTGAGCCATATTTTTCTCCAGCACTCACTTTGCCCTTCCCAGCAATGTACCATCAGCCTAGCTGCCCTCTCTGAGGCCTATAACAAACAAAGATATACAGAACTGCCCACTCACAGGCTTTATGACAGCACGATCAAGGGACCACACCTACTCATTTACACTTCTATCCACTCTGCCCAGCAAAGACCAAGATGACACGTGACTGCATCTCTGAAATGCTTGCCTATGGGTTGTGCCCTTCTACCTTCGTGGCCACAGCAGATTTTCTCTTCATTCAGAAATGTGACGGACAGACCAGAGGGATGTAACTTATGTAATGTATATTTTATTAATTCTGGTAAGGATCTGGGAGGAGGGCAAGTGGAAGATGACATTCTTGACAGAAACTGGCCACTGCTACCAGTGATACCATTTTTGTGATCCCATTCAGACTTTGGTTTTGTGATCCCTTTCCGTCTTCTAGTCATTTGTAAATTATGAGCTTAGCGGCATGCTTGACATTACACTGTATATTCTGAGGACATCCTGATGTACTCTGATACACTTCTCCGCTGGCCTCATTACCTTGCAGTGTATACTGGGTTATCAAATACCATTTGTGCCCTAGTACCATCACCTATCACTATCCTAATTGGGGATAAATAGATGTGTCACAGTGAGTCAGGCCCAACAATGACACAAGCAGCAGGTTGATCAACAATAAGTAAAGCTTTTTCTTCCAACTCAGTTATTGAGTCTGGCTCTCAATTTGTGCCATATGTGCTTCCACAGGGAAAGCAGGAAGATGCATCCCTGGTATCTTGGTACTTTCCTGGTAGTGGAGTTCTTTCATGACCACATCTGCACTCAGCACATCTGTTCTCGGCATTTGCTCCTTTACACCCTCATGTCACGTACTCTGTCACTGATAGTGGGCACCAGATTTCTGTTTGAAAACAATGCACTTTCACAGTTTTATTCCAAAGTTTAAATGTTTCTGCTCGTTATCAGTGAGCATTCCTGGTACTGCCTGCTGTTCTTGTCTGTGTACTCTGCACCATATCCTGTTTATTGTGTTATGTCTCTGTTTCTCTGCATGGTAGGACTGATTATCCTGGACTGCTCTGACCCTGCTTAGCGTTTCTCGTTTCTGACTTTCTGCCTGATTGAACTGTGCCTATGGTCTTCGAACTCTGGAAAGATCTCATTAGCCTGGTTTTTGCTCTGCCCATTTTGGCTCTGTTGGTGTCATATATTTTTGCATCTGTCTCCAGTTTCTGCCAGTCATGACAGTACGGCTGAAGGATTGAGGTGCAGGATGCAAATTTATAGAAAAGGCATTGTGTGAGAACATTTTAATAATCATAAACAGAGCATGTTATAAGACAGAATCTAAACAGACAGAGCCAGTTGTATGGTTTTTGTGGCATTAGCCAATACAATTGGAAATATCAACATTCTTTTATGGGTGGTATGGTGGTGCAGCAGTTATCATGGATACCACACATCACACAGCGTGATTCGGTTAAATTCTGACCTCATATCCTTGTCCATGTGGGTTTACTCTGGGTACTCTGATTTGCTCCCACAGTCCAAATACATGCATGTTAGATTACATGATATGTTTTCTAAAGTGCCCAATATGTGAGCGTATGTGAACGACAATGTACTGGAGCTCTGTGTGGGGTTTTTGCACCGTTCTGCCAGCTACCATGACCAGGATTAGGGAGATAAGAAAATTAATATACATTATTTTATCCCTACTTACAAATCTCTCCCAGCACAAAAGCTTCCATATATACTGCTTACAAAAAATAGGGGATATTAAATTGAATAACCTCCAATACAATATCCCCTTCGTTTTTGTGAGCAGTGTGTAATAGTGCTGGTGGGAATTATTTATCTATTCTTTCTTTTTTATTATTTAGCCCTGCATTTTCCATCAAATTAAACAACTATCCTCATCATTCAGCATCTCCTATTAAAAATGCTTTGATGGCCCTGTAATCTTAATATCACACTACACGATGATATGATAAGGTTCAAAGATAGTAAGCAGGAATCTCTGTCTAGCTACTGTGATGTTCAAAGCTTTAAAGCACAAGTTACCTTCTCTGATTGGAGTAGTCTTAAAGCAATTGCCAGTGTTTTCTACATAGTACACATCCTCAGTCATGTGCAAAATGTAACATGGTTGTTCAAATTATTTGAAAGGATATTCAGTTTAAATTAGTCATTTAAAGCTAATATTGATGCATTCAAGACAAAACTGAATTTATCCAAGACAAAACTGAAACCCAGCTCCTGAAATGTCAGTAGCTCAATTACTTTCCTTGCTTACTTTAATACAATTCAGGGTCCCACTGTCTGGGCATAACCAGTAGCATAGGGTGTGAGCTGAAAACCAACCCCAGACAGGATTCATGTCCAAGCTAAAAGCACATGCACATTCCCTGAAATTGGGACTCTTTAGAGATGTCAGAAACCATAGTACCTAGATAAAACCCACACGTACAACAGCAAACATGCAAACTCCACACATATGGCCGTGGGGCCAGGACTTGAAAATAGATCTGTGGAGCTGTAAGGCAGCAGTGACAAAATTGACCACCACAAAAAACTACATTTTCAAGAAAAACAACAGATTAGTTGACATGCAAACAAGGCATACTTTGTCTCAGATCAGTGCAGTCTTAAAAGGAATCAATCAACAGAGTGAGAGAATGCAGGATCAATAGCAACAGAAGTGTGACACAGTGCATATTTTGTTAACTAAACCTCAATGAATTCATTCAGCTTCCTTGTGTTTACTCTTGGGACTGCATCTTAAATGTTTCTAAAACCACTTCAGTGTAGCAGTCTCCATAAGATGTGGAACATTGCTTGTGCTTCAGGTTACACAACATTCTTTTACTAGGTGGAATACATGACCTGATGTGTATATTTAAAAGGCATATGTTGTATGATTGTCCAGTTGTTCAGTCTAGGTATAAGTTAAACGCCGGTTAAAGTCCTATGGGAATTCTGAATTGCAGGAATTGTTGAGCAAACATCCTTTTTTATGGTTCACGATTCAGAAGATATGTTTCTTCACCTTTAAACCTGACATGATGCGGCTAGGTTTGTTGATGGAATAGGCAGATATTCAGACTCCAGTGTTTTTGAAAGAGACTGCACTGTCGGAGTCCTCTTTCCTGCACTGCACTGTGATGATCCAGACCCAGAACCAGGCTTACATTTACATTTATACTTAATCATACAGCAGACACTCTTATCCAGAGCAACTTACAGCTTACAGTGTACACTCTATTGTGGGTTAAGGGTTCAAGGTCTTACAATGGAAGTTTGGAAGTGCTGGAGTTAGAACCCTGGTACACTGAAGTTTCTGGTCTTCTGTACCACTGCAGTTCCCACTTCAGTCCTGGATTCTGACATACACACCTACATTGTTATTATGTTCCTTACTTAGTTGTGTTTACTTAGAGGTTTCCAAACTGAGTCATAAGAGGAAGGAAGGAAGGGAACAGAAGAGCAACATAGAGCAACTAAAAGGTAAGCCAAGTTTATACATAAGCAGCATAATTGTGTTCCACTGAAACTGTGATTTACAGATATATTACTTGATTTTCTTGGTGGTCCATTCACGTACGGAATTTTCATTAGTACTCCTCAATCCTATTTACAGTCATGATGAATTCTAAATTAATCAAGTCACAAGGCAGGAATGCACCTTGGACAGAATGGCAATACATTATACATTGGTGGGCATCAAGCATTAATCCATTCTCACCAATGGACTATTTAGAGGAGCTATGACAACGTTTTTGCAAACGGGGGAACATAGAGGAAACAGAATTGTGTTGTTATACTCAAGTCTGATAGCTGGAAACGAGTGGTGGTTGCCTCATCTTGGTCTCAAACTCAGTCTTGTTTCAGTCTCAGGGTACGGTGCATCTGTCTGGAAAATTTCAAAACAATTAAAAATAAAATATTATTCAAATAAAATATTAAATAAATTGTACTTTTTTCTTATGTTTTTGAATATCAACATTCCAGTAAATTTAAACAGAATACATTAACCCTATAAATCTAATTTTTAGAGAAAATTGAAATGCTATTATTTCACATTTAATATTAAAATGCATATAAAGAATGTTGTCGGATATATTCAGTTGACGTAATGTGGTTGCTTCTGATTTCCGACAGTTTGAGATAAGGGGAGAAACAGAAATATCACCATCATTTGCTTTAAAAAGTTAAAGCTAAGTTAGTTTGATTAATACTACAATAAAATACAAATTAATAAAAGGTTAAGGTTATGTATTTTTTAATAGAGAGAGCTGGTGACTAGCTGGGGCATTAGAACAGGATGCAAGGGCACACACACTCACACTCTCATACACACAGTCACACACGAAGGGCACTTTGGAAACACCAATTACCCTAACACATATCTTTGGAATGTGGATGGAAATCAAAGTACCTGGAGAAAATCTATGCAGATGCAAAGAGAACATGCAAACTCCACACAGGTGGAGCAAAGGGTCAGGATCGAACCAGGGATTGATAAAAGTATGTCAGCCTTTGGTTTCAGTAACTGGTGTGACCTCCTTATGTAGCAGTAACTACAACTACACTTTTGTGGTAACTTGATCAATCCTGCATTAATTTTATTATTATTTAACCAGCCTTTTGGAAAAACTTGTATGCTTGGGATAATTGTCTTTCTGCATCACCCACAGCAAGACATTTAGAGATTTAGTTCATGGGTATGACATTTTCTTTTAGAATTTGCGGGTATAATTCAGAAACCATTGTTCCTGTGCTGACCTTGTCCAAATGCAGCAATACAAAAAAAGGAAACTTGCATCATTACATTAACTGATCGAAAACAAACAACTCTAATTCTGCCCTCAAATTAACTACTAACTAACTACTAACTACTAATTCTAAACTAATCCTAATCCTAATAGTAAATTTTCCTCAATAAACAAGTGTCATAATATAACATATTTGTGTTTTTGATATCTATTTTTAGGTCTTACATGAAAATTTGGTGATCTTTTAAATTAGAGGAATATAGAAAAATATAAATAATATGTCACTAGCATTCAGGCACCAGTATATATGGTTTGATTGTTATGATTTGATTGCTGATTGACAGCAATAATCATGTTAATCTCTGAGGATTTGTCTTAATTAACCATTTGAGATTCATCAACATTAATTACTTATTGGCCTAGAATTTTCTAATAATAACAGAGAAGCATTATTGAACTGTCAGAAGCTTAAATGGCATATAGTTAGCACACAATAATTTTGGTATCCACATAAGTTACATATATGTATGTATGTGTGTGTGGTTGGGTGTCTCAATCCAATTTTCCAACAAGGGGAAATCTTTTTAGGCATATCACCAACATAGAGTTCCTCCTTCTTGAACTGTGCTCCTCCACAGATGCTCAATAGGGTATAGGGGGTTTGTTTGGGGTCATTATCATGTTGGAATACTGCCCTGTCGCCTGTCGTCAAGATCATGCTACTCACAGCAGGCATGACTCATGCAACCCCAAACCATAACATTTCCAACACCATACTTAACTGTAGGCAAGACACACCTTTTGCCACCATGCACACATCACATCATCTGAACCAAATAACTTTGTTTTCATCAGACCACAGGATATGGCTCCGGTAATCCATGTCCTTAGTCTGCTTGTCTTCAGCAAACTGTTTGCAGGCTTTCATGTGCATCATCTTTAGAAGAGGCTTCTGTTTGGGATGACAGTCATACAGACCAATTTGATAGAGGCTGACCCCCACCCCTTTAACCTCTGCCGCAATGCTGGCAGAACTCCTACGTTTATTTTCAAAAGCCAACCTCTGAGTGGAACCTGTCTTATTAAAGCACTGTATAGTCTTGGCCACCATGCTGCAGCTCACATTTTAGGCAATCATCTTATAGCCTAGGCCATCTTTATGTAGAGCAACAATCCTTTTTTCAGATCCTCAGAGAGAGCTTTGCCATGAGGTGCTGCGTTGAACTTCCAGTGACCAGTTTGAGAGAGTGTGAAAGCGATAACACCAAATTTAACACACCTGCTCCCCATTCACACCTGAAACCTTGTAACACTAAGGAGTCACATGATACCGGGGAGGGAAAATGCTAACTGGGCACAATTTGACCATTTTCCCTTAGGGGTGTACCTTAATGTCTGTGCGTAGAGTTCTTTTGAGGAAACAGCAAATCTACACTGTTATACAAGCTGACTGACTACTTTACATTGTATAAAAGTGTCATATCTTCAGTGTTGTCCCATGAGAAGATATAATACAATAGTTACAAAATGTGAGGGGAGTACTCACTTTTGTGAGGTATTGTATACATGTGTGTAAAGTCAGGCGCATTTAGTAGCTAATGAATATACAGTGCAGCTTACACATTGCAAACAATAACATATGCTTGATATTTCCTGTTTACTGGAATCCTGTCTCTATTTTCACTGGCTACATAACGGAATTGATTTCAGAGCATAGAACATTTCCACTCTTGTGATTCTCGGTCTAAATTAGTTTGATTAGTTAGACTTTAATGGATCTAGAGGGACAAGGTCAGCTATTGATAGAGGGATGCAATCCATTACTTATAGGTTTATTGATATTCTCATTGTATTGCAGCATTATTAGATATACTTATTGTCACTTCATTGTATAAACCGAGAAACAACAAGGCTAAAAAATAAACCATCAATATATGGAACATTTTCAGCTCTGACTGAATGTACTGTATACTCCTAAACCTACGTAGTAACTATAGATTTTCTTATTCTTCACTCCTTGGTTGGATTGTATTATCCCCATTGTATTCATAGTCATTTTTATGAAATTCTCTGTCCGAAGTGTATTTCAGTTATGAAACTCTTAAGCGCTGTCCCACTGTGTCTAAAAGTCCATGTTTGCTTGTGGTTGTAGGTTGTGGACTCATTTACTGCTTTTCTCCCTCCTCCCAAGGCTCTTAGTGAAGTAATTAAAGCTCAGGGGCCAACTCTCCATTCAACTGAATAATTGAAGAGCAGAGCAGGAACAAGAGAAAAGAGGCGAAAGAAAGAAGCTGACATATGCACTCTCATGCTGATGAAGGCCACGAGAGTGTGACCTTGAAATGGATGACACTACAGTGTACCGCTAGTGTTCAACATGACCCTGTCTTCACTTTCTCTCTAATTTTTATGGAAAATGATTCAATTGGGATTCAAAAACTGTGCTACATAGCTTCTTTAATATTTGCATCTATAATTATAACAGCAGAGGTTACTGAATTTGACACTGTAACCATGTAATTTAAAAATGAATTTTCACTATGGAGAAATCTAACATGTAAATCTTAACCCCACATCTACGTGTAATATAATGGTAAGTGTCATATGAAGAACCGCTCTCTCTTTGTGTGTGTGTGTGTGAGAGAGAGAGAGAGAGAAAGAGTGTGTGTGTGTGTTTGTGTGTGTGTGTGTGTGTGTGTGAAAAGCAATCTCATAAAGTCAGAGAGGGACTGTCTTGGGACCAGTTAGTAATGGGCATATCACTAAGCAAGCATAGCTGTGTTCAGTTTCTAATCCTGGGCATCCCTGAGTGTGTGAGTGTTTTCTCCATTAGATATTGACCTTTGGTGCACTAATTGGGTTGCAGTCTTCAAAATATGTACCTGATGACCTGAAGTGCAAACTTGATTTTATGAAGACACAATAATAAATACAATTTTAAACATTTCTGCAGGTTCAGTGGTGTACAGTATGCATTTGGGTCCCCTGACAAGAGAATGCAGTGGGCCTCAGGACATTTTTTTTCTGAATATTTTATGCTGTTCCCTAGGGTTCCCCATGTCTATTCAGAAGCTCCCCAAATCTGTAGCCCTGGTGGTGGAGCTAAGGCAGGGCAGCACCTTACTCAGAGGATTGCTTGGATTTTACAGTAGTACATATGTCACCTGAATTTTACATATTAGACGTTGACAACAATTCAGTGAACATCACTGTCCAAAATGCCATTACCTGAATTGCTGTTTTAATGAATGGGATATTTTAATTCTCTCACCCCCAGCTGAACCACTGATCCGCTATATTAATTATGCTCAAGAAACTAATGGAAGTAAATGAATTTCTTAATTCCTTCACTTTATTCCATCCTCCACTTTATTTAGTAGTTAATTATTGGATAATGTGTTGTGCACTATTGTGGCATTTAGTATTAGAGGGAACAGCTGTTAAAACAATGGAGTACAGGTACCCAAAGCGGAAGATCCTCTTCATTACAGAGTTGAAGCCCCACACAATCTGCAGATAATGACAGGTCGAGAACATAGTCAATAGAGCAGCCCCATGTGCCACTGTATTAGGCCAAAATAGTTGAAAATTGGTGGTTTTGAATATACACTGGACCCTGAGAATTTGAACTTAATTGGCTTCAGAAGACCATTTAAATCCAATCAAATTTCTCCATAAGAAGTAATGTAAATGGTTAATCCATTCCTGGCCACCTAATATTTTCATGCCTATGATCTCTTTTGCATGGAAATCAATACATAAGTAAAATAATTGAAATACAAAGACATGAAATAAGTGATTATAAAGTGGATCATTATAACACTGAGGCGAACACAGTTTCAGTACGTCTTATCCCTGGGAACTCGCACCCATAGACTGTTATAATATGCAAACAATACAATAATATAGTAAGAAAATATTATATAATATTCATAATATGCATTTGATTGCACAATGCATTACATGAATCATGGTTGGATCACACCACTGAGTGTTTTATGTTGCCCATGTTCCAAGTCTTTATTTGAATTTGGGAGCAAATACAGTTCAAATTGACTATTCATTTTTAATATCCATTTATTAAGCTTTATCAGTATGTTATTCTATATGTAGCAATAGGAGGATACTCTGTCAGAAATCTACACACAGACAGGTTTAGGAAAGCAAACGTTAAAATTGTACTTCAATTACAAGTGGTATTGATGAATTCAGAGTTTTGGTAATTTGCAATATTTCACAGCAACCTTAACTGTTGCTATTCTTGCTACATTGAATGAAATTTTCTGATCTGCCTTTGTGATTGATGACTGTGATCGCTGTTTCTGGTCACTGATTCACCAGTTATAAACAAATATTATGTCTTAGCTAACACAGCTTGTTTACAATGCCTGTACAACTCTGCAGTTTAAAGGTGGAATAAAATGCCACAGTATACAATAGTAAACTGCATGCAATGTACTACATTCATTGCATAATTGTCCATTGCCCAGGTAAAAATAAACACTGTATACCATTAGAACTTATATTAAAAATGTCACGTATGCAGTCCATTTTTGATAGTCTTCAAATGAATAGCCTCGAAATGTTGTTCATTTTAAGCCTGCTGATCTGTTAAAAGTCGGTCTAGCTGTGTATGTTTATTTTGTTGGCTATTATTACATTTCTTATTAGTTTGTGAAATGAAGCTGTCTTATCGCATGCTGTGTACTGCTGCGTAAGATGTTAGTCATCTCCTGATTGATTGTGAGGTTATGGGAGTTTGTAATTCGAGCACTGAGGCCCATCAAGATGAACGCCCACCACTGTGAAGAAATGCCAAATGTTTGTCTGAAATGAAAGTGTTGTGGCTCCGTTTCAGAGGGTTGTTGTTGTGTTTGCTAAGAACCAGTGCCACAAAGCATATATGTGTAATATGTGTAGTGGTGACATGAGCACAGAACTGTGCAACATGAGTAACTGAGATCAGATGAACCAAAATAGCTAACTGAGCTAATGTACATTTACAAGCAAGCTAAACATGAAAAGATAGATGATTTGATTGTGTTATTGTGAACAATCAATCAAGCAGCGAGGAGGGTAGACAAAATGTATGAAAACAGAATGCTAAAATGGAAAGTTGGTAATTGAGTGGTAGAGAAGAAACTAGTGCAGTGCAAGAGCTGGGGCAATGATGAAAAGAAACATGCCTTTGATCTGATCAGAGCTACAAGACAGTCATACAGATGAACTTCAGCCGGCCTTATTCACATGCGGAGAGCAGACGAACACGAACACACACACAAAACACGTACACAGAAAGGTTGCTCATTAATGCTCATCATCTGCTTGAAGAAACATTATATCCCCAACCAGACTAGACATTCCACCAGTCTGTACTAACCAGTCTTTTTCACACAAATACGTGAAATATATGTCTGGCTATTAGGGTAGTTTAGCTCACTTTTGTCACCTATCTATTTACCGCTTACCAGATAAATTCTGGTATAGCAATGAATGAGCACACACACTCACAAATAACAAACATTCAAGGTCTATAGCCCTTTAATAATCTTCCATTTCTCCGATCAGCTCTTCTGGCTCTCCTGTCCTATTAGGGAGGATTCATTTTGGGATGAAGTCAGGGAAAACGGACCTGATTTCCCTCGGGCCAACCGGCTATAGAGCTGAGAAGAAGGGCCTGATGGAGCAGTTTACCCACGAAAGGTGAGCTCTGCCTGGGGTTGAAAACACACACCAACCCCTGCTAACCTGAAGAAGGCAAAGTAGCTCAGCACTGTGGGAATGCCTTAATCTCATAATAACTTCCTAAAATGATATGGGATGCGATGGATCAGGTTGCTAAGGTTTGTGTGTGTGAAGCAGGTGAATATTGAACTAGATGTGTGTGCAACCCTCAGGCTGTGTAATCATAACCATTAAAGAGCTATATGGAGGACACACTCTCTCACACACATACCGTACATGCTCAGTCAGAGAAAAATTGACAGGTGATCACGTTCACGTACACGTTCACATGCAGTGCTGAAGGCCACAGGTTAATATCTTTGCTACACTTTTCATCTGGTGCCAAAGCTTGACCCTGTGCTCCAATTCAAACTAGTCAGAAGAAATGACAGCCATCCCTAATGGCACCCTCAAGCCACCGTAACCCTATCAGAAAACAGAAGACCAGTGTTAAACTAGTGCTAAACTATCCAGAGCACATATCACTCAATTTGACCCACTATTATTCTGTGGAAGACATGAATCCATTTCATATCATAAGGCACTACTGATTAAAGCAGATAATCACTGAATTCCAATCAGATAGCAGCTAGCTAGGTATCATTGCTGGGCAGCATTTTCACTCACAATATAAATAAAAAATCTAATTTGGAAGGCAGATGCCCTCTGAGCAGCCACACCTGTATGATTTACAATGCAGGAAAAACCATTATTATGCTCAGTGAACCAGAGTTCTGAGGAAATCATCACAAGCATGGCAGTCGATGCGCTTTATGTCTTTGACCGAGGGTTGGCTTCACAAACTTAGTTCAATTACCTGTGTTTTAGCTAGCTAGCAGCATCTATGATTGCAGGTAGCCTAATAATTACTTAATAATCCTAATTATTCAACTAAACAAAATGTGTAATTAATTGGCCAAAGCATTGGCCTACTAGTATAGTGTTCAGAATTTAACTAACTACCTAATGTTTCATTAGCATTTCAGACATATATTTATTGTCCTGCAACAGACTGGCAGCATGCAGTCTGGCTTTCATGCACTCCAGGGATAGGTGCTGAGTGAAAATGGTCCTTGCTCTGCAGGGGGTGCTGGAGAAAGTGACAAGTAAGGATAATTTGTGTGGAATAAAAGATCATAATAATAAGAAGAATAAAAAGAAGAAGAACAGTGGAGAGTATTGATAGAAAACGAGTGTTTATTTGTGTGTTTAGTACAGTGGGATGAGATGCCATGACCGGTGATCTTGGGATAACTGGAGGTTATATGGAAATCTCAAAACTTTAAATAAATAAAAGGGAAAAAAACCTTAAACAGATTAACAAATCCATTTTTTAATAAGGGTCTGGCTGCAAAGCTCATCTGTGGGACTCAAGAGTTTCATGCGATGTAACATCCTGTTATATTTTTGGGATTGCGTTAAGGACTGCGGTGTTACTTAAACTATTTAATTAATTATTACCTGGTGCGATATCATATTAACCTTCTTGGTTAACTAGGTAGCTAGAATACCGCTAAGCTGTAGTTAGCCTTTCAACATCTAAGTTTTCATTGATTAATTTTAATGAAACGTAGATGAGTCATCTTTTGCTGCAGTCTGCCTTGCATCTACACGGGCACTGTAACCTCCTCTACTTGTAAGGCATGTTTAATATTTTGTAGTTTCTTTGTGATAATAAAAATGGTAATAAGATCACAGTATTGTAACCTATTGTATTTAACCATCTTATGGTCACTATTCTTAGTAAACATTTAATGTAAAATATCAAAAGAAATACGATAGAATTAAGTAAGCTATACCTACACATTCTTATTATGTATTTATAATAGTAGGTTAAAGTCAAATGTATTGCTTTACAGGCTAGCTATGATTGTTTTAATAGTCTTATCATCCTCCTGATTAAAGCTTAAACTAAATTACTCTTTGTATTAGAGGAAAACCTCTTCTTGTAAGAGGAAAACTCACCCTAATGAAACTTCAACTAGAGATAAAATATATCTCTATTTTGGAGAAGAGTGCTCCCTCACAAAAAAATGCTAATTTAAATGCATTTTCACTTCTAGATAAAACATATATTTAGTAAAAAAAAATTAAAATGCAAACTAAAGCTAATCAAAATAAAATAGAGAGTAATACATAGTAAGAAGAATTACAAGAATACAAGAATAACAAGAATTACAATCTATTACATATAACTTTACTTACTTAATGTAATTTACTATGTAAAAAATGAACAAAGTCTAGTTTTTATGTGACCTTGTGTTACAAAAACTTGGTTTGGACCCAAAATTAGAAAATAATGCCTCACACCTTTTTTGCTACCTATGAGAATAACTAACAAATTAAACAATCAAATCACTGAGGTAGGTGAGTGGAGTAAGACCATAAAGACCAGCTGCTGCATATTGCATACTCTATAAACCAGCAATAGCTCTCCTAGTTAAACCAGACCGAAGACCATTACAATAATCCAGATGCTTCAATTCAAAAGCGTTTCCTCTATAGCATATTTTCTTTTCAAACAATGTCATGGACCATAGATATAATTCTCTCTCACTGACAGAGTCTCTAAGTAAACTTCTGAATTTGACCTTTGATCCTTATTTACAACGATCCTGTGTTACTATTGATTAACTGTTGAATAGTCTGACTCATTCATCAGTTATTGTCTTTTAGGAATAAAACAATAGACATAAAAGGATCTGTAGATAGAGACATATACAGCTGTCTGTCATCAGCATCCTGGAAAAAAAAACAATGTTGTTTTTATTAATTATCATATAAAAGCGTATAAAAAGTAGTTGTGAATAGCATGTATTCTGTCTCGAACTGTAATTACTTCCCGGTTTAAGATGCGGTTATGTTCTGAAAAATTAATCATAAGTTGAATTTCTATAAAATCTTGGAGTTTAATATACACTGTATATATTACAGCACAGCCTATATTAAACCTGTTCAAGCTCGGCCGTGATCACAGCTTTCCCTCAGTACATTTCCCAGAGTCTAGCACAAGAAACCATACAAACGTATACGCAAGCATACAAACGACACATAAATGCGTCAGAGCTGCTGCTGAAAACACGAGTGATTGATGAGTGACGGAAACGACTGATACATTTATATGATGATAGTGAAAATGCATTATTACAGTATTACAAACAAGATATCATATCAGTCAGATGAAACAGAGATTAAATGAGTGAATGTGAACCAGTTTCTATAGTTATAGTTTACAAAGGATATACAGGTAGTTGGGGGGGCAAACAAAGGAGTACTACTTTCAGTGGGACAAACACACACAATTATGAATGCAGTTTACAACTTAAAAGTAAGTAGGTCTATGTAAACATGCCCAGAAGAAGCTAATTGCAGGGATACTACAATTAAAAACCCAAGTCCAAATAATCAATTACACAGAAACAAACCCCAAAAACCTGCAACTATCAGTATTTCTAACTAACTTACATAAAGCCAAAGTCATTTTGAATAAGCGGAAGTCTGCCAAGCATGATGGACCCTTAATGACCCTTAAACTCCCGCCTCTGCTTGTGGCTCCTCAGTGTTGATTGGCTGTTGAGACGACCAGCTGTTTAAGACTGCAATGTCTGGAATTAAAATGTGAGATAAAATGGGAAACATATGCCACAAGACAATGTAGGGCCTCGTCTCAGAACAGTCAGATTGCTCCCCATGCTAACCCTGTAAACTGTGAAAGCACCTGCAATGCACACGTGAGTGTCAGAACTGGACCTTGGAGCAATGGAGGAAGGTCATCTGTTCCACTTTTTCTTTTTTTTTCAGCACGTGGACAGTCAGGAACATGTGCAACATATGCATGGATGCACTGTGGAAAGAATACAAACCAGTAGATGTGGGTTTGATGATTTGAGTAAGATTCTGCATGGAAACTCTAGTACTAGGTATTATTTTGGATGGCAGTTTTGTATGTAACACCTACCTAACATTGTTGTGATGTTTTTAATGCTTTTAAGGGGGTTTTAATGTTTTGAGTGGTTGATGTATGTTGACAGTAAAATTACAGTAAAATGCATATATACCATCAAAATACAGTGTACTTATGTAAACACAAAAATTAGGGGATATTTCGTTATGGAATATTTCATTTTGAAGTATACCCTAATTTTCGTGAGCAATATATTAGGGTGGTGAATCATTCTCAGCACTGCAGTGATACTGATGTGGTTTTGGTGTGTTAATGTGTTGAGCTGGTATAATCGGATCAGACTTATCAGTGCTGCTGGAGTTTTAAAGCTCTGCTAACTCACTGTCCACTTTATTTAAGCCAAGAGACAATAGCTCATCTGTTTGCACAGTTTGTGTTCTTCCTCTAACGAGACTGCCCACAGGATGCTGGTGGCTGGGCAAATTTGGCCGCTGGACTATTTTTACACCAGGTGCACTATATCTGATCCACTTATACCAGCACAACACACAATACACCAACACCACTACTGAGAATGACCTACCACTTAAATGGTAAAAAATTCTGCTGATCCTGTAGGGGTTCTGACTATTAGAGACTAGAGACTAACTCTGTTGAAATAATGTAGAAAACAGATTGACTACACTCTATAATTGTATAGACATAAAATAAACTGAAAAATATAGAACATAGACTATACAAAGACCTTTGTAGCATACTGTATATTATGTGGGAACAGTATCTTATTATTATGAATGCTAAATAAATGTATTGGGTCCTCTTACCACGGTATCCAAAGCTGTAGGTAAAGGCAAAGTTGAAGTAGTTTAATCATAATTTTACATCGTTACAAGACCACAGAGAAAAGGGTGTATGATTAGATATGGGGGGGTGGTGGTGCATAGCAGGTGGCACACAAACACAAACAGTTATACAGGTGCGCCTGTGAGTATGAATATCAAATATATCAGATATATGTCCACCTTGTTGCCAGATGTCTTCTCCACTCACTCTTTTGTTTGCTGGGTGTATTTGTTGTTAGGAGTCCATATTTAACACTTCAACACGTAGTTACAGGATGTCTCACATCACAAGGTGAGTGTCAATATAACAAAAGATTCCTGTCACTGGAAACAGAACACTACTGCTTTTCTCTACACTTTTAATGTGAACGTTTTCTCCTCATCACCATATCTTCAGCGGAAGCTCACCGAAAATCTTTCCTTTTCACAATCACACTGTTCACTAGGCATGATATATCAATATGTCCGTTTATTTCAGGAATATCAGCTGACTGCAAAAGCAAAAACAAACCATGAGGTCACAGATAAGGGATCAGGGTTAGAGGTTGCATTTACACAGTTTGAATGCAAATATGCATACATTCTTATGCAAATACATACATTAGCAATGAAATCATATTCAAATCCCAGAGTGAATCTGTGCTTAAAAGCAGGGTTTCATTTAATCAAATGTAATCTAATTTACTGCCATTTGGTTATACAGTAGATTAAAGAGATAATCGCCGTTTGATTAAATTACATTAGTTTTGATTGTGTGATATTTCATCAATCGGATTAAGGGTGTCCATGTCTGATTCAAAAGTCTGCATAAGCTTTCACTCAGCTATGAATGACTGATGTGCTGTACCAGTGCATTTAGCAGCTGATGAGATACGTACACTCACATCACTGATAAAGGGAATTGAGAATGACGCATTGTCTCTTCACAGGCCTTGGATCATAGTGTAGTGTGAATTCGTCCTCTCTTAAAGAGAATAAAAGACAGAAATGAGAGAAAGGGAAGACATAATGAGAACAAAGCAGGTAAAACCAAATCTGATTGGTATGCCCTATACCCCTAAATAGCATCTTGAAACCTGTAATATAAACACATTGCAACTTGGTCTACAGTACCTTTGATTCAGATTCTGCATCCGCTACAGTTTCAGCATGGAACTTAAGTAAAAAAAGGAGTATGCCATATATTAAATACTACTGTTATACTATTTATACAATATACTATATATATGCTATATTGCATATATATCAACTATGCAATAGCTATGCTGCTACAAGTTACTAAACCCCTTTCCTTTAATTGAAACGACTGGCTTTAAATGCCAAACCGTTTTTACAGCTTTAAAAACAATGTAACAGCATTTGAAAGGCACATCAAGGCCGCCCATGGAGGTTGGGCCCCCAGTTGAGTCTTAGTCCTCCCAAGGTTTCTTCCTACCATTTTAGGGTGTTTTTCCTTTTCACTGTCACCCTAGGCTTGCTCAACTTGGGATTGGCCTTTTAAGATAATGCATTACAGTAAAGCTGCTTTGAGACAATGCTACGTTGTAAAAAGCGCTATATAAAAAAAATTGAATTGAATTAAAATAAAAACACAACATGTCTTACATTTATCTTTTAATTTCATTTAAGTGCATAAAGTATAAATCCACAATATGTCACATTTTGTCTATTCAACTACATTTCATTTGTTAATAAACATCTATTCCTGCATTTCCGTCTTGCTACATGTTCCAAAAACAGGGCTTTTTTTTAAATTAGCATTTTCCATGTTGTATAAAGTTGTATAATTACAGATAATTTATCTTTTTACAAGCTCATATTTTGTTTAACTTTCTCTATCCGTTCATAGGTGGTCAATATCTGACCCCAGGATGATGTTGAGTAAATTATTTTTGTCAGACAATTTCAACAACTATTAAGTTGTTTAAATCCCCATTAACGCTACAGCTCACTGATGTGTCAGTACTAATATCATGTCTGTGTCACTTCTGTGCTAAAATGGTCCAACTCCAAAATATCTGGGGATTTTACGGTTCCCCTTTTTTATTAATAAACGGAGAAAAGAAGAGCCAATAAATGGTAGACTACAGTCTGTAAATTAGTCATTTATGGTGAGTATATGCAAAAAACATTCTAATAACTGTGTTGGAACCAATAGTTTCATTATGAGCTAGATGTGACACTGGGATGTTTATTTTACCTCTGCATGTGTACCTTAACACTTACCCTCACTAAATGATTGGCATGTAGTCACAGTGCCTGTGGGAACATGCCTCACAGCACCAAGCCAAACCGTGAACTGGTAAACTCATTACTAACAAGCTCATACACTTTGCGTTTGTCTCTTAGCAAAAGTTCATCCATGCCTAACAAAATGCACCACCTGATTGCAATTTATATATATGTACCAGTAAGTGCCAATTTATTAGTTACATTTAGACCCTAACATAGAGAACTGAACAGTAAAATTCAGCATATTCACAATTCACTTTCAGGTTATTGGCTTCAAGAGACAGGTACAAGTCTGTAGGTGCAAGGTGTTTATTTACCGCCTTCCTTCTTTAAAACTCACTCTTTTTATCTTTTCCCACAACTGCTATACCCCTTTTACTTTCTCTCTCACATACACATACTATTACAGTGTCTTCTTCTCTCCACTCTTATCTGATACAGGGATGTAATGCTAAGTCCTCCACTTCAGAGCTTTGCTTTTCCTCAGGCAGAAAGTGTTATCTGTGGTCTGCATTGGGCAAGAAAGTGAGAGAAGAGGGAATGAGAAGGAGGGAAAATTGCCCTTTTCCTTGAGGGCCAATTCTGCTGGCTTCATCTCACCAGCAGCAGCGCTGTAGCCACCTATTCGTTACTTAAAATTCATGAAACATGCATATACTTCTGCATACGAATTTCATATATAAGTGATGTCTGGACTACAGTAGCTAAGAAAGGCAAAACACTACAAAAAATATATTTCAAAACAAAGTCTGAATCCAAAATTGAAATTCAAATCCAACATGAGATGCATAACAGGAAACACAAATGAACTGTTTCATTCAGTTTAGATTCTGTTTTTTTTTTTGGAATTTCAGCTATGGATAATATCAAAACAAAAGCATATTGAATTTCAGTACTTACTCAAATGAGCCCAACACCCAACAAGCCCAGCACAAACTATCTCTTCAAACCCACACAATCCAGAACTTACTGAGGTTATTGAGATTCTGAACAGTATCAAACTTAAAACTTGAAAATTCTTTATTTGGCTTTAAAGATGTTAAAATAAATCACTTTATATCTACTGAACATATGGAAGAGAAGTAGGTTGTTTCAATCAGAGCAGAGTAAGATGCTTGTTCAGCAATGTACCAAAGACAAAATAGTCATAATGAGAGAGAGAGAGAGAGAGAGAGAGAGAGAGAGAGAGAGAGAGAACTGGTGCAAAACAAACCAAACAGGGCTGCAGAGGGACAGGGCACCAGGGGCATCCCAACAACAGAGAAACAGCAGAGAACTGACCTCCAAAAAGGAGCTAAAGTCTGAATAAAATGAGGCCATAGCCTGAAGCCACTGCTCACAGTTAGAGTTCAGGTGGTTTAATTTTAGCCAGTATGACTTTGATGCTATGCATCCAGTACACAATTTAAGTTGATTGGGGTTAAAAGGACTTGTGGCAAGTTTGTGCACCCCTGTTGAAATTACATGATGATTTTCTTAATACAGTGGTACCTCGCCACTAAATCATTCCAGAAGGCAAACTGAGTGCTAAAAGTGACGAGTACCGAGAGAAATTTCCCATAATTAATAATGAAAATTGAATTAATCTATTTCTGACTCCAGGAAATCACAGTGTATAAGGCATTATATGCATTAATGGAGTTGTATCCTGTTGTGTAACATACTGAACTTTTCAGTGGTGCCAGGAACCTGAAGTAGTTCATTACCGGCAGACCCCTTTTTGCAAGAACTGCAGATCAAAGTGGCTTAGCACTGGGAAGCAGTGCTGTGTTTCTCAATCTTTGGGGAAAAAAAAGATCTTTTGGTTCAACTGAAGTAAAGGGATATAATGTTTATGCTCCTTACAATGTTTGAATTGCACAGGGATCCCAAACTAAGACTGAGTCTAGAGCAAACCAATATTTTTGTTTCATAGCTCAACATTGGTAGGCACTGGCACTGTTGCCTAAGGAAAAAGAGGAAGCAGTAAGACGTCATATCAAAACATGTAACCCACAATAAATCATTACAAAAAATTACCCAGAGGCGGCAATGCGATACTTATAGAAAACAGAATATATGTTTGTTGAAAATACCTGAAATAGTTACAATTCAGTGAAGATTGACAAAATGCAGTCAATAAATCATTGACATACAGATCAATAACGGCCATAATCCCTGCTGTGTGCAACATAAAGAAGCAAAGCAAAGAAAAAGGGAATGAAGGATAGTTAAAATTGACAGGTTGTCTTACAATATACAGTATCTCACAAAAATGAGTACACCCCTCACATTTTCATGGGACAACACTGAAGATATAACACTTTGATACAATGTAAAGTAGTCAGTGTACAGCTTGTATAACAGTATAAATTTGGTGTGCTGTCAATATAGCTCAACACTCAGCCACTAATGTATAAACCACTGGCAACAAAAGCAAGTAGACTTCTAAGTAAAGAAATGTCAAATTGTGTCCAATTAGCCATGTTAAGTGTCAAGATATCAAGAGGTTGGCTTTTGAAAATAGACGATGGAATGCTGCAAGAAATTTGGCCATTTTCACTTGGTTTGCACATTAATGGCTGTATGTTGAGTTATTTTATACAAGCTGTATACAGGTTGACTACTGTACATGAAACTGTCATATCTGCAGTAGTGTCCCATGAAAATATATAATAAAATATTAACAAAAATGTGAGGTGTGTACTCACATTTGTAAGAAACTGTAAGTGGCAAGCATTTTTATGCATTTTCAGACATACCAATCATCCCCAGAGTTGAGATCTTTTAATTTGAAAAGGTTGAGAGGTCTTTTTTCCTATAATGTACAACCCCAAATTAGAAAAAGTTGGGAAGTAGGGAAAATGTAAGTAAAATATTATTTCATTGCAGACAGTATGATCTTGAAATACTTCATGTTTTGTCTTGTCAACTTTATTTAATTTGTAAATAAACACCCATTCCTGTATTTCAGGCCTGCAACACATTTCAGAAAGTTGCCACTTTGTAATGCAGCAATTACACATAGCACTTAAAAGAAGTAATTTAGTGCTTCATGTGTTATTTTGTCCCGTTCTTCTGGCAAACACATCAGCATGGGGCAGCAGCATGGGGCTGTCGTAGATGCATTTTTCGTTTCAAAATTCTAAACACATTCTCTATTGGAGACAGGTCAGAACTGCAGTCAACCCAGCCCAGAACCCATACCCTGTTCTTCCACAGTCATGCCATGACTGTCATAATGTTTTCTTTTTTCGATGTGAGACATTATCTGTAAAATCACAGAGGTGTGTGTCCAGATGGGACTAAAATGATCAGAGCATTTGATGACTTGGTATAAAACAGCATGCAATTCAGTGATAGATTTGTATGGAAATAAAATCACAGAGTAGTACCTGTAAATAAGGAAATGAAAAAAAAAAACCTTGTCCACACCTGACAATCACACCTATATAAGCTTTTGGACATCCTATTCCCAACCTATGACCATTAATATGTAGTTGATGCTCTTGCACTCTGTCCTTTATGTCTATTGCCTAAAATCTTCTTCTTCTGGAAAGGTTCTTGAGGATAGTTTGGAAATATGCACTGTTTTTAAGTAACTTCTTTTTATGTGCTGAACAATTCAGATCTCTGTTAATTTGCATGGACTGCCTCATGGCTCAATTGTGGCCGGTTTTAGACACCTCGATTCCACTACAATAGCACTTATGGTTCTAGCAGAGCAGAATTTTAACAAACTTGTGACAAAGGTGATGTCCTCTGACAGTGTTACACTGAAAGAGAATGAGTTCTTCAGTATGCATGGCAATCTTGTGTTGGAAAATTGTTGTGTTGGCAGCGGAATGATATTCACAGTAAGAAATTGCTGTTAGAGCTGGCAGAGGAGCGCGAGAGGCATCCTGATATATGGATATGTGAAGGACAAAAAGATTCCTTGGAGAAGAGCTCTACAACAGAGAAGCATTTGGGGAAACAAGCAGTCTGATATGATTAAATAGTGCAGACTAAATTGGAAGCAGGTTATTAAAGTGTGAGGAAGTCATCAACGACACAAGAAGCAAGCCAAGCATCATGTTATACCAGTATGCCAGTATAGTATATACACTTATACTGGTCAGGGTTGTGGTGAGGTTCTGGAGCCTAAACTTAGAATTCCCTGGGCACAGACAGAGCTACATCCTCTATAAGCACCAGCTGAGATTTAAAATCAGGCCCTCTGAAACTGGCATTTCTAGCAGATGGGGCTTACCACTGAGCCACATGAACGGCATGCTAGAGGAAGAAACACAAAACACATCAAAAGCAATGATGTAGTTTGATTTTCACATCCAGTCCTTTTACTTTACGGCAAGGACTATGTATCTAGGTACAACTATTGCAAAGCTAATGCTATAATGATAGCTGCACTATCATAAGTAAATGGAATGTTAGGGAGCAGGCAGCACGTTGGCTCGGTGGGAAGCACTGCTGCCTCACAGCAAGAAAGCTCCTGGGTTCAATCCCAGAGTGGAGCGGCTGGGGTCCTCGCCGTGCCTGCATGGGTTTACTCCGGTACTCCAGTTTCCTCTCACAGTCCAAAGACATTTGGCATTTTGGGTTAATTGGTGTCTCTAAAAGTGGCCCTTAGTATGTGGCAGCGTGCATGAATGTGTGCGCCCTATGATGGTTTGGAGCCTCTTCTAGGGTTGTTCTCACCCTTGCACTCAGAGTTGCAGGGTGGAAACCGGCTGGACCGTGACCCCGTGTGGGTTAAGCGGAAAATAATGGATGGATGGATGGATGTTAGGGAGCTTACTACTGAACTAATGTCCACCAGCTACTTAAAGACAGCTGTGTGAACCACAGTGACACCACTGCCGATTTCAAACTGTGCAGTCGCAAAGACTGCAGTTATGTCTTAAGAGTGCAGTTAAGTGTTGTTCATAAGCACAATAGACTGTATTGAGTAGCATTCCAGTACAAGCGCTGGCAAGTGATTAACGAAAAAGCACATTTGTAGTTTCTAAACTTGGGTTTGACTTTATGCAACTCTGAGTTATCTGATGTGTTAGTAAACTACTCAAATATATAGTTCTTTAACATGTATTCAAAATATGCTACATAAAACTTGCTGCAGTTGACAAGGTACTTAAATGTCATATCATAAATTATCAGCAAGAGGACTTTTGCATCATAAATTTAACTCTGGGTTTCACGGTGATGTAGCAGTTTGCACTTTTACCCCACAACTCCTGACACCTCCCCACAGACCTATTTTTCATTCCAGGCCCACTCACTGCCTGAGTGGAGTTTGTATGTTCTCCTCATGTATATGTGGGTTTCCTATGTGTGCTCTGATTTCCTTCCACATTTTAAAGACATTACATTAGGTCACATACATTAGGTCACATACATTAGGTCAACCGGTGTCTCTGAAATCAAAATGCGAGGTTGTGCCCTGCAATGGACTAGCAGCATGCCTGCGGATGTTTCCCATCTTGTGCCCTGTGGTGCTGGTTAAACACTGGAATAAGAAATGGTTATGAAAATGAATGAATAGCTTTCACTTTAATTCAGCAGATCATAAGAAGTAGGTCATGTTCTGATTGAGTTGGAGAACAGCTCTGCAAATTGGTAGACCTTTAGAAAGATTCATTACTCACTAGCCTTCATATATGAGCTGGGGTCATGATATTATTCCTTGCTAGGCATGATATTAGCCTTTCATATTAACATCACTGGTTCAGGGCTTATAGATCAGCCACAGCCGTTTCTAAGAGACTGGTTTCCACCTTCCTCTTCGACACTGGAATCATTTAAGCTTGGCGGTACGGCAGAGCTGAGTTTATTACGAGGGGAACTGAATGGTCACGACTGTAAAACAAACAATACAGAAACACACAGCCTGAAAGTCTGCGGACATGAGCATGTGGCAAAAGCATTTCAACGCTTTCACAATCACGCGTACACACACGCACAGCTGCTGCAATTTTCTGCAATGGGAGATCAATAAAGCACATTGAGAACAGCAAGATCCCATTTTTTGACCCGTTACCTTCCAGCTGTCTTTGCCAATCAGGCATGCCGCTGTTACCATGGCGACAGATACATGAAGGCCATCTTTCAGAGCTTCATAGAGGACCTTCACATTAAAATGTATTTCAGCACCTGAGATCTTCATAAGCAAGATAAACCATTAAATAGGCATTGTTAACCGTCAGCGTGATAATCTAGTGCAATTAGTCACACTAAAGTATGAGAAAGCTCTCGGTTAGTGCATTGGATCAGAAGTAAAACCATGATGACGGCTGTAAGTGCAGAATGCCAGCTTTAACTAAGCTCTATTGTCTTATTCATTTAATGACAGCCTGCGCAAGATCCTATTGTTTTCTACAGTCTTTGCTATTAGAACACATCTGTGAACCACTGGGAAATGTTTTACCCACATTTAACAGTCTAATATGTTCCATTTTGAAACACTGTGCATGGAACCGTGCTAATTATACAAACGGGGTACTGTTAAACACTGAAAATGCCTTCATGTCACATCTGATTCCTTAATTAGAACCAAAGGTAAATGCCATGGTGCACTGATCTTTCCAATATATTAAAATCTCTTGCTGTATTTCACTGCTGATGTTTGTTTTATCTTAACCATGCTTTTAATGATCAGGATAGTGGGGTTCTGGCACCTATTCCTGGAGAACACAAGGTCCAGGTGATCAGGACAGCAATCTATTGCAGGGCTGACTAGAGGTTGCTAAATAGATGACAAAATTCAACAGGTAAACCTTTTTAAAGACTCAGAAAAGACAGTGCAAAAGAAAGCGAAGAACATCAACCAATTAAATACAAACATAATGCATCTCATTTTTAAATGAAATTATATTATGTTCTAAAACAAAGGTGTCATAGATGTTTCTAATACTATTACTGACATAGATCTGGAAAAAAATATAAGAAATATAGACGTTGTCTCTGGCAATTCCAGGGAATCCAAAGGCTCTTCGTTTAAATCTATGAAAATACCACTTTGCAGAAGGCACTTTACCAATGGTGAACTGTTTAGGACACATTTTCTGTGTCAGCATGTTGCCATTTCTAATCGTTTTTGTGACAGGTCACTAAAACAGTTTACAACTTTTCTTGAACTGTCATTTTTTTAATCTAATTATATATGTTATATACCTTATAGTTAACATTAACCATCTTTCTCTTAACACCATCTTCAGTATTTGTGTTAAGTAGTAGTAGTAGTAGTGTTTATTGTCATTTCAACCATATACAGTGTTAGCAGTACACAGTGAAACGAAACAACGTTCCTCCAGACCAAGTGTTACATTTAACAATAAACACAACACAGTAGTGTTTATTTGACCATGGAACCCAATTTCAAAGCAGCATACATACTTCCTTAATTGTTGGGGATTTTCAAACATTTAGACATTGCTCATAGCCACTTAATGATTTAAGATCTACATACTCACTTAGGCGGCACAGTGGCTTGGTGGGTAGCCCCTCACAGCAAAAGGTACTGGGTTCAGTCCCAGAGTGGAGCAGCCCGAGTCCTCCTCATGTCTGCATGGTTTAATCTGGATACTCCGGTTTCCTCACCAGTCAAAGGACATGCATTAGCTTAACTGATTATGCACTGGCAATAACTTGAGTGTATATATTTATGACTAGTCTTAAGACAACCTTGTGTATAGATGTAACCTTGTGCGTGCCACTGAAATGACAGCTGATGCTGATAGCAACATTAAATAATCCAAATAAACAAACAAAAACAAAACTTACTAACTCACACTGTCTAACAGGACTCCAGCCTGGATCTTTAGAGCTGCGAGGTACCAGTACTAACCACTGTGCCACTGTACCACCCAAGATCAACATACCTTTTCCCATTTTTTACTTGTGTATTGGATGTTAGAACAATTATTTTAGAAGTCATTCGATAACTCTAAACTTGCTATACAATTTTTTAAATACATTTTAGTGGTGTTTAAAGTCATAGTAAAAACAATTACTATTCATGTATATCTATGTTAAATGTGAAACGTGAACATGTACAGTAAACAAAGCAATATAATAATGGGTGAGCATGGCCATCATTTGACAAATCTGTGAAAGAATCTGTGGTTATGAATGAGAAATGTTCATTTAGATAGCTAATTTTTTTCAACAGCAGATAAAGTAGATAAACATGAGAAGATGTTGGCAGAGGTGGCCATAATGTCTCTTTGATAGAATCTCTCCTAAATATGTGGACAGACACACGATTACTTTTGTGTTTTTGCTCAGGAGAAAACTAGTTAACAAAGGACTTTAAAAAAAGTCAATAATTTTTAACTTTTGATCTTGCTGTTGTCTTATAGAGATAATAAAGAGGTCTGTTTTGCGATTCTTGTTTGTTCAGTGAATTTATCTCTTAAATCTGTGTTGGCACAAAAATTAGGGGATAGTTCAAAATCAATATGAGAGGATCTAAGAAGAACTGCTGGACAAGCTGATTCTGTCCATGCCCCATCACTGTCACTGTGTTATAGCAGTCTTGGGTGACCGTACACCCTACTGAACAGTCCATGTGAGGTACTCTCGTCCAGTTTAACATCCTTCTGTTCACCCCATGAATATATTACTGGCTACTCAATTGCAATACTTGCGTCTCATAACTTCCTTTGACGTTTCATTTACTTTTCTGATGATCCTGTAAATAAATAAAATAATTCGATTGCTTCTTTTCAAATCGCTTCATTCATTTTGAAATATCCCCTAATTTGTGAGCAGTGTATTTGGTAACGTTAATGTCTTGTACCATGTTCCATATTTAAATGCATTGCCTTTGAAAATCTGAAATTTGTGAATGTGTCGTTATCTAAAAGATGGACAATAGAAAGGAACAGAGAACAGAGAACAGCAATACTGTTAACGAAAGCAAAATATTGATACATACATGGCACTAAAAAGCAGCTAAAGAAGATTAAACAATGAATAAATGAATATATTGTACTACGCATTAATATGACAGTATTCACAGCTGCCACCAGCTAAAAATAGTGCTAACATACCATCACTTGCTTGATAATTGAGCTGTGTTTCTGTAAGGGCTTGGCAGGCAATGATTGCACCTCTCTCACGTCTCACTAGAGAATCAATGGAGGTGGCACGTGCCAGGTTGGAGAACCAATTCCACTTTCTGTGACGAGATTGAATCCTCTACAGCAAAGCAAGGCAGAGGAGAGGCGCTTTGGAACAGGTGCGAGAGTGCCAAGAGAAAGCAGCATTTAATAAAAAGAATTGGTGACTGTGAGAGCTTTGCTCTTGGGAGGCTAAAGGTTATCACGCTTCCGTTGAACCTCGCTCACGACAACACACACCGCACTGCTGTTACCATGGCAACATAAGCCTCACAATGATGAGATATGTCAGGACTTGTAGGAGCTACCTGAACATTCCTACGCACGGCTTAGACAGAAAAATGCAGAACTCAGAAATAGAATAGAATAGAACGAAAGGGAGCAATGGAGTGAGGCCGAGAGAGCAAAAGAGAGAGAGAGAGAGGGAGAGAGAGAGAGAAAGAGAAAAAGAACGAGAGAGAGAAAGAGAGAGATGACAAAGTAAGAGACAGCGCAAGTTGATAGTGTGTTCAAGGTTACTGCGGAACAGACCTTTGCATGTGCATTAAGGATTCAGAACATAATTGGCTTTCGAGATGAGCTGTATAGTGTAGAGAGAAGCAGCGCTGAGGAGTTGAGTGCACATCTAGATCACAGAAACAGTCTATGGGTTTGTGTGTGTGCATTTCACTCTTTTTTTTAATAGAGAAACTACAGTTGTTGAATGCATGTTATAGCAGAGATCAGGCATCTGCTAATGTGCTGTCAGTATGTGTGTGTGTGTGTGTGCAAAGGACAGATATAGAGAGAGGGGAAAAAGAGAGAATCATTAAAATTGCACACCAGCAGTAGAGAACAGAGACCGGT
This sequence comes from Parotocinclus haroldoi, assembly GCA_034779995.1. Taxonomy (NCBI): domain Eukaryota; kingdom Metazoa; phylum Chordata; class Actinopteri; order Siluriformes; family Loricariidae; genus Parotocinclus; species Parotocinclus haroldoi. The sequence continues at coordinate 29,173 of JAUZST010012803.1, forward strand.
TTCTCAGCGTGTTTTATTGTGAGATGTGCCACAATCAAGATAACCACAACCGTCAAATCATCTGCACACACAAGCAGCCATATAATATATCACCATTCTACTGTCATTTCAGCCCAGATGTGTCACTAACATTATGAACATTCTTCTATACATATACACAGAAGACTTGCAGGCGTGCAAGTTATTAAAGTTGATATTTATATTTTTTACTTCATTTTCACCCCATTGTAGTCACTGCCAATTGTCATTCACTGAGTTTTCCCATGCCATGACACAACAGGTAGCACATTGCCATTTCCACTTTTCCACACACAGTTCATACAAAGTCAGCAGCTCTAAATACTAGGAGGAGTGCTTAAACGGCCCCTTTACGCATATAAAATAAATAGGTGCTTTACTTAGATGAAAGAAGAGAGCACTACCAATTATTCTCTCTTGGACTCCTGGTCATGACTAGCCAAGACATCATTGGGATCAGATTTGTTTGCAGAAATATTTTGTTTTAATTATGGCATTTCTGACCGCTTGTTGTGTAGATTAAAAAACGTTAGATTTCTTCAGATTTAAATTAATCTGACAGGCTTACATGCAGTTGATTAAGATAGATGCTAGAAACCTTTTATATGTGATGCTTATATATTATTATTTGTATTTGTTAAGTTCTAGATAAGAACAGGAGTGGGCACTCACCTGGATTATTTTATTTAACTAAGGTCAAAACAACAAAAAGATATTTTAGACAATGTGCAAGAATAAGTGAACATTATAAACAAACCCAAACTAAATTAGAAGTAAATGAAAACCAGACTTAGAGACTCCAAAACTAACTGAAATAGACCAGAACTGAAATGTGAAGCTATTTTTCCTTGACTTTGTTTCTTAAATGTTACATTATAAGCCTATTTCTATAAAAAAAAACAGCCAACAAACAAAAACCTGCATAACAACTAATTAAAAATTGAAAGAATGCTGACATTAAATTTATATAAAGACAAAACTAATCTCACACACCAAAAAAGTACAACCAAACCTTTTGTTCCTTCCGGCCTATATTTTACAAAAAAAGGCAGAAAAAGTTAACAGCTGGTTTGTTCATTTATTTCAGGTACACTGATCACAAACATGAGTGGATATTTAATTATTTCATATAATCCCCTAATTTTTGTGAGAAGTAAAGTTTTAGATACAATTATTAAGTATTTGGGCAAATGAATGCTTATCAATTCCCATATTTTGAGCGCTGAAAATGAGCTAATGAACTAAACAATAGTAAAACCAACACGCTTAATCTTACCTGAAATATAAGCCTGTTGTCAATATAAGTGCTTTTTCCCCACATATGCATTAATATACGACAGAATTACTGGCAACCTTGTTAAAAATGTTTGTCTCTCACTGTTAAGTATGGTGAAAGTTAATATATATGGTCTCATGAACTCATAAAATTTCAAATTCTGACCTGGCTGCTTGTGCCAAAAGAATACAGCTAGGTCATGGTTATCTTCCAGCTGATCCAGACCAATATCAATAGAAAATGGTTTCAAGCCCAGAGAATCAAGCTTTTAACATGATCATCCCAATTACGCGGTGAAAATCCAATAACAACTTGTGAGATTAGCTAAAGAAGAGAGCCCACAAAAGAGGGCTGAAGCCTTTGGATGATCTCAAGAGACTCATTATTATGATAGACTGCTTGCTCTGAATTCTTCACTTTCATTAGTTTTTTCCTCAAAGGGAGGATGCACAAAGTGCTACATGTTAGGATGGCAATAACTGCAGCATGTTTTTGGTAAAAAAAAAAAGGATCTTGTCTCATTCCTCCAAATACAAAAAAATGCCATGCAGTATGTGATAGGATGCAGAAAGGTATGTGAACCTACAGCTACAGCTTCGTTCTGCTGCTACATTCAAAACCCAAATTCATATTTTAACAAACACACAGCTGCAATATGAGCTGGTTTCTGGGCATCGACGAGTAAAAAAAATTAACCCCATCCCAGGTCTCTGTACATGTGATTTTTCCACGTTCACTAAATATTACATCAGTTCAAGAAAATGCTTTATTTTTATTTTTTTATTACGTTGGACAGCCATGGCACGCACACATCAGCCACAGTTTCTCTTCCAAACACACAATTTAAGTTGAAAGTGGTGAGTAATGCGGTCACTGTTCTCCTCTCCCTCATCTTCTTCGTCCCCATTCTCATGATCCATGGTTCACCATTGTGTTCTGTGTGGGAAAGAGACATGCGATCATACTCAGTATGTCCTCTCCTGATTTAACTCCTTATTTGGTCATAACCGTATTAGATACTACATAATAAAAAATGCTAAAGTTAAATAAAACAATATGTAAATAAAACAAAAGACAGGTGAGGGAGAAGAGAAGATACAAAGCAAGATTTTTTCATTGAAATACTAATAGTGGGAATCAGTGCTTTATTATATTTACTGTGACAGCGTTACAATTTTTGTGACACATTGACTAGTGAATTCATCTCATCCTACAGCCCGTGTGTGTTACTTATTGCCTGTCTAAAGAGCAGTGTCTGTAATGTTGAAGGCACATCATCAGGACATAGATCTGTGCAGGTCTGTCATCCATTCAGTGGGAGGGGTAATGATGCTGTATTATAATGGCACTGATCAACTACTCCTGTGGAATGTGTGTGTGTGTTTGCCAAAGAGGAGACAGCAAGTGAACGCATACACACTGTGACTGAGGACCAGTGAGTGTGTGCGCCTCTGTGTTTGTGGGTCTCCATCATATTAATGTCACTATGCCAGCTGGCCTTTTCACATTTGTGTGAGACTATTTTAAAGGCTCTTCCTTTTCCATTTGTGTCTTTCTCCTCTCTGAGCTCCTTCCTCTGTGAATGACCATGGTCATCCTGTAGCCAGAAGAAGCCATAATCAGATCCAACGTTATTGGCCCACTTGCTGGGTAAAAATAGGTTAAAATAAATGGGTAGGAAAAAAAACTATAAGAAATCAGGAAAGCTGTGTTTTTTTTTTTATTAACTCAATCTCACACTACAAGCATCTATTTTTAGTTCAGTTTTAAGACAATCGGACATATAATGAACCTTCCTGCACAAGAACGAGTGTAATTTTAGCCCCACAGTAAGGATGGTGAAAAAATGTTTTCACTAGTTATATTACAGTAACACGTTTAACACACCAAAGTGTTTTGGTAACAATGGTAACAAGACAGACTAATTGATCATTCATTCATTCATTCATTCACTCACACACTCACACACACACACACACACACACGTTTTCAAAATCTTAGGTCACCAATACACTTGTGGTTTTAGCAATTATATAATGACCATATATAACATTGACAAAATGCACACTTTGATCTGTCACTCAATTATATTTTTTTCACTGATCTCCAGTGTAATCTTTGAGAGCTTTAATATCATTTTCACCCTGTGTTCCTAAAAAATAAAGTAATTAATAAAAAAAAGAGGTTTCTCGGCTGCTTTCCTTCCAGAACAAACATTTCTGATCCAAATTCTTCTGTAGACTGTAGAAGGGCCAATTTGTTCTAATGATGAAGCTCCCGGATGCTGCTGTTGCTCAAGTGTAAGGGGAGACACTAAATGCTTGCCACTGAGGGACTACAGAATTCCTATGCGTCTTAATACTGAAAACTTGAAAAATGAAAACACATTGAAAAATGTGTTGTATTCTAATAAAGAGACTGAGAAATAACTAACATTGTTATATAATATATACCGCTCTTATTATTTCTATACATTATACACATTATTATACATATTATTATATATCAAAATTATGGTATCTTTCAAAATTAATATGAAGAGATCAAAAAAGGAAGCATTTGATTTTAGTCCATGAAACAAGAGGATCAGAAAAGCAGATAAAAAGTCAAATAAAGTTGTTCAGTTATGCAAATGAGATGCAAATGCAAGTATCAGGATTGAGTAGCAAGTCAAATATCTCCTAATTTTTGTGAGCAGTGTGTATGATGCAGTGAAAGCAGAATTTTAGAAACTTTTGCAATTGTATTTAAAATTGTGTTAGCATTAAGTATGCGGACCCTATGATATGACACTTTAAATTTACTCCCATTTCTCCTCACAGTCTTTGACATGTTTTCACACCTTGATTAGGCAGAAGTGGGAAGACACACACTATAAAAGGTCTCACAGCTAACAATGCATATCAGAGCAAAAACCAAGAAATGAGAACGAATGAACTCTCAGTTGAGCTCAGATACAGGATTGTGTGGAGGCACAAATCTGGATAAGGCTACAAAAAAGAAATCTGCTGCACTGAAGGTTCGCAAGAGCAAAATGGCTTCCACAACGATTAACTGGCAGAAGTGAGGGGAAAAAAAACACAGTAACACAGTAGAGCACAGTAAAGAAATATTCTTAATAAAAATACTAGGCTGAAGGTTATCCATCCAACCATAAACACACAGTTAAGACAACACAGGAGAGGGTTAAGGACAACTCTGTGAATGTCCTTGAGGGGCTCAGTCAGAACCCTGATTTGCAATCGAATATCTCTGGAGAGACCTGAAAATGGCTGCCCACAGACAGACTCATCCAACCTGAAAGAGCTTGAGAGGGTCTGGAGAAAAGAATGGCAGAAAATTCACAAATCTAGGTGTGAAAACCTTGTGGCAACAAGAGGCTGCAATCACTGACAAAGATGTGTCTACCTATGAAAATGCAATATTATTTTTTTTAGTATTGTATAATAATAATAATATATATTTTTTTTCTATTAAAAAAAATCTCCTGATTTCCAATTAGTCATTATGGGCTACTGAATTCAGCAGCAACATAAAATGTGAAAAGAGTGAAAGGATAATATTTTACAACATTGCACAACTATGCAACCCATCAAGGTTATGCTTACGCCAGCACTCCATGTGATCCGGGTATGGGTGTCCAAGTCCCTGTGACTCTCAAATATTGTGCTAATTTGAAAAATATCCAGAGAACAAATAACTCCTCCTTTAGATCTTTCTATCTAGCAAAAGTTCTAGTTTGCATCCTTATTTTGGTAAAGTGCTCTCAACGCTAGTGCTTTACCAAAATAAGCATGCAAACTAGAACTAGAAGAGAACTAGAACTAGCATCAAACATTGCGATCCTATACTAGAATTGGTTAGTGCTATGTCTCAAAGTGGTAAGGCAACCACCTCCACTAAGCCAAATTTTGATTAGTTGCAGCCCTGGTGTTTGTATACAATTAATATTATTTACTCTAATCACATCTAATCCTTGTCTATGTAGAATTACTTGTTCTACAAAAATGGATTATCATATGTCTATGATAATGGCATAATGCTATGATGATACGGCATTATGATGGCATAATGATATGGCAGCTACTAAGTGCAGACAATCCACTAAATTAGTGTGTTGAAGTCTAGTGTGTTACATACATAACACTGAATATAGCAACAATCATAACTCATAACTGGCAATCTACCCCTGGTTGTCCCTTTCCTCCAGTTTTCTTGTTTTATTTTTATACAGCACAAATCTGATAATGTCACGTTTGTTAAAGGTGGGCACTCTATGGAGACATCAACTGACTGGTAAACCCCAACAAACCGTCCGTTTTATGAAGGACTTTTCCAAAATGCATAGCAAACTAAAAATAATAATCAGGAACCTAACAAATGGGGAATAAAAGTCATCTTATATGGAAAAATAGGAGAAATAAAAGTTGATATTTTATTTTCATCTTGGTTTCCACCAGTAGCTTAATATTGCACTGCAGTAAAGTAAGAAGACATAACGAAATTATCACGAAGTACTCTTAAGACAAGAAAAACACAGGAATAAAGGGCACTGCAGCAGTGATAATACAGTGAGATAATGTCACTGTGTGGCTCTCACAGTCTTAACATTTCCATGCCATAGAGACCCTAAGTAAACCCTGACAATCTCGCTAAGTGTTTAAGTAAGATTACCACAGAAATGCATTAAAGATACTGAATGTCTAATATACCATGGGAAATGTCACAGACACGTTGATGCTTCAGCTTGCATCGTTTCATGTTATTCATGTAATTAATAGTATGGCAAGTTAGCTGTTTTGGCAATATAGATGCAGTTCTTAACTTCAGCATTTCCTCAAGAAGTCATGCCCCTCAAAACACATTTTGTCTTGCTATTACAAGTGGGAAAGTTCTCTTAACTGACAGTCAATATTAGACAGAAGGTATACTTCCTTGCCCTGTCTGATTTACATATATAGTGTATTATTGTTTATAGTGCCTAGCCATATAGAGTCAACTCTAGAATTACTGGCACCCCTCAAACAAGCACAAACAGTGATACAAATAATCCATATAATGGTTTGGAGAATTTATAGTTTGAAGAAAATGAAAACATTCCAGAAACTAGTAATACTGTGTTATATTTAAAATATATTAAAGGCATATAGGGGAAACTTACAGACAGAATATTTTGAAAGAAGACAAAAGAAATGTGCAAAACAACATTATTTTATTGCTCCTAATCTCCAGGAACTGTCAATGACCATATTCTGTTTCCCAAGCTATAAATATGAAAAAATAAATAAATAAATAAACGTAACTTTTTTTTTTTTAACTTTGTGCATGTATGTTGTGAGCATACTAGCAAATAAATGTACTACATTTAAAAATGCTAAAATATATTTATGTTTATGTTATATTAAATATATTAGTAAGTCAAATTTACTTCATAAATGCATTACTGAACTTATGATAAAATACATTACAATAAAATATACTTTTTTTAACATTCAATAAAATTTCACCTTATGCACTTGTTTTATACTTATAATTTTATGCAGTGTTAAAGCACTACAAAACTGAATATGCAATACAAAACTTATACTAAAGTACATTTTAACAGTGAATACTATTATTCTTGAAAATGCTTCCTTTTAGTGTACTAAAGCTTTAGTTATCAATCATTTCTTGTGGTTGTATGCATAAGAACATGATTTAATTATCTTAAGTGTGCCTTAAATTTAAATATATTTATTTTAGTAATATGTTTATTTTAGTATTTCAGAATTATTTAATAATTTGTATTTTAAAGTAAATTATAAAGAGTAAAGTATACTGCTCACAAAAATTAGGGGATATTTCAAAATGAAATGCCCCAAATTAAATATCTTATATTTTTGAGAGCAGTGTATATCATGTAAACAACAAACATTTGTTCTACCATTTGCACTAACATTTCATTTTAGTTTGTACTCTGGGAAGATAGGGAAGATGTCTATAGAAAATAATTTTCATTTGGAATACATCTTCTGACTGATAAGAAAATATCATCCAATGAGCAAAATAATGTTCGATCCATCCATTGCTGTACATTCTGTTATCGCCAGCCAACGGGAACTTATTTATTTCGAAAAATATTTTACACACTGCTTCACTTTGTAAATGTCACACACGCATATATTCGGATATAACACTGGATTAAGGTGGTTAAAATCTCATTCTGACAGGCTAAACCTGAAGTAACAGGAACACCCTGTTTACAGTTGTGTTTGATAGATAGACTCAACTTTATTGTCATTGCACAGTACAAGTACATGGCAACAAAATGCAGTGTTATATCTTCAGTGTTGTCCCACAAAAAGATACAAAAAAATAGTTACAAAAAATATGACAGGTGTACTCACTTTTGTGGGATGCTATATGTAACTGGATGACAGCAAAGCCTTTTTTTCTGTCAAGATTTCCAAATAACCAGTGGAATGAAAGTGGGGCCAGATGGTAGTTTTGAAGACTCAAATATGCAACTTTCTACAACTCTCTTTTTTTTTGCCTCTCTTACCACCCTCCTCACTGTGTACGGCACGGGATACATATTCATACATGGTTGATAAGAAATGAGAAGCTACACACTGCATCATTTAGAGTTGCAAGCATTGTTGTCAGCTGAAACAATCGCTGCAGTGTTCCAGGGTATGCATAATGAGTTCCACTAAATACCAGGAGCTCAAAAAATTTCTACCTCTGCCAGAAGGCTAAAACTTGGCTGTGCGTGGACCTATCAGCATAATAATGACCCAAAAACAAACATCGAAATCCACACAGAAAATGGTCATGGGAGCACTAATCAAATCTGTGCAATGGTCCCTTTGAAGTCAATGAATACATGCGGTGCATATTACAGCGAGTAGTCAACAAGTGCAAACCCAAGAATACCCAGGATCTGTAAAGGTTGAAAGGTGTAAGATTCAAAGTGTTCCCCAACCATGCGACTCAGTGCTATTATTATTATTCCTTTTCCTATAGAACACCATTCTCCTAAAGTGGAACGTGTCTCTTCTACATTTCTTCCATAGTCCATGAAGAATGTTCTTCTCCCTCTGAAGTATCAGGCAGTCAGGAATCTGGTCTCATTTATCGCACTGTTGCTTTAATGTTTTATCTTAGCATTAGCTTTATATTAGGCTCTGGACTACTGCAGTGGATTAAACCACTTATTTCAACACATCACATAGCGCATTCTCTAATCTGATATTCTTGTCTCCAGCAGTATATTCTAATGTTCTGGTATCTTGACAGCAGTGCACTCCTAGTGTTCTTCTCAATACGCTAATCAATGGATCTTTGACTTCTCGAGCCCATGTCCTCCAGGCTGTGACCCAGAAATCGATTGATGCATACCATCATCAAGGACAAATAAATGTACTTAAAGTAATCAACAATGAGAGAGGAGTCGTGCAGAGGAACAGATTCAACACCACCACCAATACCTGTTAACAAATAAACACTGGAAAGTTCATCAAGTCCTCAGCTGACATCAGGGCAGAAAACTAATGTCACACCTTCAGTTTGAGAGACATACACATTCATGAATGACGCGAATACAGTTTGTAATTAGACCATCTTGTTAACAGGATGAGCCATTATGCTTAGTGACAGGTAATACAGCTGTGTAAGGGATTACTATGCGACGTTGCTTTGAAGCCTTGTTTCAGTAAGTGAGGCTAGGATGCAAATAAATAGATGCAAGGAAAAGAAAGGCAAAAGCACTATTTAAATTGAGAGTGACTTCTAAACTTTTATATTTATGGACCATTTCAGTACAGATGTACAGGTCTTTATTTTGGATAGACTATTTTGGGAGACTTTTCCATTTTCAGAAGAGTCACACTAGATTATTGTTTGATGTTCTCAATTCTTCACTAAACTCTGACACTAGTCCAGAATCTTATGATTAGTTTTTCAGTGGGGAGTAATCTCTCATCTGGGACAATACATGGCATTCTGGTTTCTCCTTTAGACTATGCGCGGTCTGGCTTTAATAACACTAGACACTAATGCCCTAGTCAATCATTAGCATTTCTTTTAGGCTACAGCATATTTTACCACAGTCTGATGGTTTGGCCTTGCCAAACAGACTCTAGTATGCTGGTCTCACTTTATCACTGCTAATTTTAAGCTCCCTTGATGATCTCTCTTAAGCATTATATACTTTAGTGTTTTGCCCTACACTATAAAATCTGTCTCCAATACAGATTGGCATGTCTGCTCTCTCTTCAGCACTGGAGTCTGATGATCTGGCATCTTTTTTTTTTGGAGTATCCAAGTCTTTCTGTCTTGCTGTATAACTAGACCCTGGTGTTTTTGTCAATTCACAGCATTTAGCAGCTACCATTATCCAGAGCAGCGTACAAATAATGCAGTCCGACAATATACAATCCAAGCAAATGTGGGTCAGGAGCTTTGCTTAAGGGACAAAAACTGGCACCCTGGACAATTTGGTCAAGAGGTCAGCACCTTAACTGCACTACACTGATGGTTCTTTAATTTCATTACTTTGATGTTCAGGTTATTATTCAGTTCTAGACTGGACTCGCTAGATATTGGACCCTAAAATGATGGGTCTGTGAAGCCGTTGTCAAACAGAGCAAATACTTGATAAAGCTCCAGTCAAAAGAGCAAACTTGTTTAGTAAACTTGGTATTGCATGAAGTTGTTTTTAAATTAAGACAGGTTCTCATAAAAAGTGAACTGTGGATTTCATTCAGCCAGTGATCCTCCTCGGTCTTCAGGAGAATTGATTTCATATCAAGTCCTTACTGTACACGCTGTCATCCTGTAAGATCTTCAAATGAAAGAATGACATAAACAGCCTCTCTCTCTGTCTTCTATATATAGCAATATACAGAGGCAGTGCTGAAAGAGGATGCTGACAAATCAGAACATCTGTGCATTTTTTAATATTTAGCTTTAATTAATGTTGATTTAGGGTGTCTGCATGGGTTTCCACACACATACAAAACATACAGGGCAACTGGAACCTCTAAAATTGAAAATGTGAGTGAGTGAGACCTGCGATGGAATGGCATCCTGTCTAGCACTGGTTCCTGCCTTGTGGCCTGTGCTAGTTACAGGCGTTTTCACAAATTCCGCACCTCTCAAATAGTATAAGAGATTAGTAGAAAATTTCTTAGAAGGAAAATACTTTTGGTGAACTCGTTGAATCTGTCATTTCTTCACCTCTGATTACTGGCAGTAAACTTAATATGCTGGACAATCATTCAAAACAAAAGTCCAGATGAACACAAAATCAAGCTTCTGCCATGGCAATCTCAGTTCTCTGATCGAAACAACACAGAAAACCTGTGAACTAAACAGGATAAAGCACAAAAGAGGACACAGGACCCTGGCCGATTTACAGAAATTGTATAAAAGCGTCAGGTCTCAAAGTTCTTCAACGTTATGAGATGTGGAAGACTAAGTGCTGTTTTATTAGCAAAGGGACGTTGCACAAATTATTAACTGCCTGCCTGAATAATTGTTTCAAATGTGGTTTTGTTAAAAGTAATTATTTCTTCATAAAGGTAGTTTTCGCCCCAAGACTAAATATACTCCAATTAAAAGTTGGGTATTTCTGTTTTTAATTGAGATATTAAGCTAATTTACCAAGAGTTTAATCACGTATAATTCATTTTACTATTTTTTTTTTTTAACCAGGGGTGCTAATAATTGTGGATGGGACCGTGTAGCCCTGCAGCACTGCACTGGATTAGGTTGGTACGGAAAGTAAGCGAGTCATATTAAATGAAAACAAAAAAAAAACAAAAACAAAAAACAAACAAACACAGTAGCCAAATTCTGTGGCATTCTTCATTAGAGTTAGATGCCCCTATGCTAGTTTCACATTTTCTTTTACACAGAACCTAAGCACATTCTAGCATATCTAGCTTATACGGTCCCGCTTTTGCTAACACGAGATTCTTATTCTTTCTCATTCACGTGAGGTCCTGATGTTCTGCTCTTTGAGCATTTAGCAGTTTGGAAGCTTTACTGCTGGCAGTCTGCATACTCTAGTTGGCACTGTGCCACACCACACACCAGCATTAGAGCTCAAGGGCTCGACCGCTCACCCGCACACCCTTTCAGACATGTGCAATAAGTGTGTGCATGCGCATCACACAGAAACACACACACACACACACACACAGACTTTAATGAAAGCTGTTGTTCTCACTCACTCTATGAAATGCATGAGTGAGTCTGTATTAAAAGGAGCTTTGTGTTGTACACATAGATAAAAGGCTTTACGCGCACACGTGCACACACACACGATAATACAGGCCACTGCATTTCAATATCCTGAGTGAAAATTATCAAAACAAGTTTTATGATGCACAAATATCCTATCATAAATCAGCACAAGACTTTTTTTTGCTTCAGGAAAAGTTCTATATATAAAGTCTAATATAAGTCTACAAATATGTATACACACACAGAGAACACTGTACTCTTTCTCATCATCACACACCCACCTTCTTGACAGAGTTGATGCAGTTCATATACTCCTTAGCCAGACTGGAGCAGTGCAAAGTCTGATGTCGATTCTCTTTGTAGCAGTTTAGTACCTGAGACTGTAACTCTGGACAGATAGGAACTGTATTTCTGGGCCTGAGAGACAAAGATATAAACTCAATTAAAATATGCAAAAAAAGGAAGCACAAATAATTACAAACATTAAAATCTGGTCATATATCCCCAGTGGATTATGGCGTGTATTGTCCCAACCATTATTGGTGTTGTACTGTGGTTATGGCATTTCTAAATAACAATAGATTCCAAACTGCATGGCGGTGCAGTGGTTAGTGCTGCAGAAACACAAGTTCGAGTCCCGGTCCACTGCTGTTTGTGTGGAGTTTACATGTTCTTCCTGTATCTGAATGGGTTTCCAACTGGTACATAGGTTTCCTCTCCGATTCCAAAGCTGAGTTGTTGTCTGTAAAGTGTCACTCTGTCCTGACGCATGACCCTCCTTGCACCCTGTACTGCCTAGGGTTGTCACAATAAAAAGAAATTCAAACCAAATGCAAAAAAAAAAATCCCTTTTAAATTGGTAAGCTGTACCAGGGATTATGGTGTAATCATGAACCATTGCTTCAACCACTATTTGCTTAATGGCTTGGACAGTGAAAAAGTAGAGCAGGAACAGATGAGCATATTTTAGGAAAGGTTCTGACAATACTGAGGCATTTGACATGTACTGTGTGAGAAAGAATGCATTTACTGCTCGACTGCATTCAGTTTATAAGGGCATAGTTCGCGATCTATTCATACTGTCGAGTTATCGGACAGAAGTGTGCTTCTGAAATAAGTTTTACTGCTAGCTACACCCCGACTACAAATCAGATGATCGCAGCTTCTAAGCATGAGTTCATGGTTTCCTAATATAATAACAATGAACAAAAATGAATTAACACTTTTTAAAAGTCTAATTTGAGAAATGAATATATAAAATACAATGTTCACAAAAACTGGGGGATCTTTCATTTTGTCTAATTTTTGTAAGCAGTACATGATGCAGAAGGCCTTGTCGGAGGCAGGTGTCTATTGTAAAAGCATTTATCTTACACCTACTATATTTGTGCAGATCTCAACCATGAGACGTCACTTAATGCATCATACCCAACCCTTGTAAGGACTTAATCAAGGTCATGTGCATAATGTTTACCTTTAGGAAACATCACGTACACCATGACAAACATATTGTGCTTCGTGTGCTCAATCCACCTTTTTGGACAACTTGCATGCAGATCATCTTGCCTTCAGGGCTACTTTTCGAATTCATTCCTTGTTTTTAGGGCAGCCCAGGTGTGACATACCTGTTTTTTATGACAGCTCATGGTTTTGGCAGTCAGCATTTAAAGCAGTTCACATGTATCATATCCAATCTTTACTACAGCTCCTGTGAATGATACTTTCAGGGTAACTCATGATAAGCATACCAAGCTTCTAGGGCTGCGGTTCTCAAAGCGGGGTGACACAGAGCTGTTGCGGGGGGTGGGATACATAATGCATGCTGATTGTAATATTTTCGCCACAAATGTGATTTGTCAGTTTATTTCGTATTGTTCAATATGAAGTGCATTCAAGTGGAGGGCGGTAGCAAAAGACATGCATGTGCACGTTGGGGGCTTAAAAATCTACAAAAAGGGGTACTGCATAAAAAAAAATTGAGAACCACTGATCTAGGACAATGCAACTATTCTGGTGATGTGACAAATGCAGACCAAGCCAACACCCCAAAGAGCGTCATGAAAACACAGCCTAGACTTGACTATGGTCAAAATGCTGACAAACACGACATCTTAGATCCGTCTTTTCAACAGGTGCAGGGATCAAACCAGAATGTTGCAGACAACTCGCATGCACAGACTGTAAATATGCCTACTTGTGAATCATGTGTGATCCCAGCTAACAGTAAAGCATTTGCCCTATTCTCAAATGAATCGTGCCCAGTTTTCATAAACAGCCTTGAGGCAGCTTGAATAGAGCACATCCAGTTCTTAGAACAGTGAAATATCCTGGCCTTCAGGGTAGCTCGTGTACATAGGCTTTAGGGCATCTAATATTCTTTATACATAAAATTAAGTGCGCCACATGGGCATTATATCCAGTATTTGGGACACCATATACAAACTTTACCACAACACAAGGATTAGGTGCTTCATATTTTACAAAAAGGTATGACACCTTAATGACACCATAACAACACTTGAAAACTAGGTTGTTTCCATTGTAGTACCAGTAATGAAGTAGTATTAGTAGTAGTAGTACAATCATTACATTTACATGTGCTTTACAATCTGATCACTGCAGAAAATCTAATTTTGTTAATCAGATCACTGCGTTTACATGTACTTCGATGATCAGATAATGGGGTTACATGACTCAGGCAAATCAGATGTCAACGTTGCAACCTCACAGAAGAATGTGATGTAAACGTCGAACTTTAATACTTAAACAAATGAAATCCTTCATGTCCTTGAGCATATACTCTCTTTAAGAGTCTCTCCTAAAATGTTTGCAATCCATTTAGCGGATGTTGCTTTAATTCCAAAATGTCAAAAGAACCTGTGATAGAAGCAAGCAACCAGCTCTATTTAAACAAGCGGTGAAGTCCCTTAGACTAAGGTTCCCTGGCAACAGTGTTCAATTCTGCTAGGAACTTCTATTATACATTTTCAAGTATGCACAGATTGAAAAATCAGAGTAAGGACATACATGTGTCAAAAAGTCAGATTACTGAGATAAATTCCATCCTTCAAAATTTCATTTCTGGACGTTAATCTGATCTGAGAAAGCAGAGTATGTTTAATCGGATGATCAGAGCAACTTGAGTAAGATGAAGCTGCTGAAATCGATTATGCATGGATTATTAATAGATGTAAACACGCTCAGTACATGCTTGATTATTAGTGGGGTAACACATGATCCATGGATGATCGTGGTCTCCCATCTAATCAGGTGGGTGTGAGTTAGCCTTGTGTGTCCTATGCGGCACCAGTTTATTCTTGGGGGAGGGTGAATTGCTGTTTATGGAGAGGCTGGTTTTGTACAGCTTCTTACTGACCTAGGTGTTACACTGAGCTTGCCACCTGTTCATAAGATCGCATTTTATCATATGTCTCAATCTTCTGGCGAGGTTTCACGTTTGTCCTTTGTGATCCCATATCTCTCTCTGGACCGTATTTAGCTTGAAGTATTCTTTCATACCACTTCAGTGTCAGGACGGTGTGGATGGAGATAACAGAGTGTCAGAGACAGAGTGTGACAAAGCAAGTGAAATACCCAAGACCAAACGAGGAAAGAAGGACAGGAGCATGGACAAAGATGGAATGACAGCGAATAAAACGCTAACGCAGGCAGGAGCCTGAGAAAATGAAAAAGGGGGAAAGCTATATCCGTATTACTGTGGGTGCATGTGCAAAATGGACAGTAGTAACGAATGTGCTGGTGCCTAGCGGGTGCGGTGTGTGTGCAGCCTAATTGGCTTCAGTTATCCATCTCTTTACTGACCGGGAGCCCATTGTGCTACACTGCACAGCTGTCACACGCACACATATAATGCTTTAAAAGCCTGTTACACATACAGAAAATTTGCAGAGAATGCAATGGCAACCATCCTTTCAAGTTAGCTAGTTCTTAGTTTGACTGATCAACACTTCAAATGTCATGTGAGTGTGTGAAGAGGGTGAAGCACAGAGAGAGGAAAATGGAAAGAGATCCTCGAGGGAAATGCACTGACAACTTTTCTGAACATCTGGCTTCCATAGCAGTTTATGTCAATGTTAATTAAAGTTCTCTCCAAAGAGCATTCTCTGTATTTCACCCTGTCACATACACCTCAGAATCATCAAGGTAGTACAAGCGGCTCTTGGTATTAATGGAGATATTTTCCAGAGCACCGCAAAGATTACAAAAACAAAGTACAGTAGAACCTCGGTTTTCATTTTCCCTGGTTATCGGACATTTCAGTTCCCTTTGGCTTTTTAGACAAAATTTTGTCTCAGTTATCGTTCTTCCACTGGTTTTCATGACACCCAATGCGTTCATCACTTACCCACTGTAACAGCCAGTAATATGTGTACTGTCTCTTTAAGAGACCCTCAAACGGACTGTGCAGGCACTGTGTAGTAGTAGAGCATTGTGCTGAACTAAACAAGACAGGATTACTGGACTTAGCTCATTATATACTGGACCTACACTGGACTAAGCTCAGGGCTTATCCTTTTAATTTCTGAAGTAACGCCTCAAAGCTTTGATTTGTGTTTATAGATGTTTTTTGTACAAGTTTTCCATTAATATTTTGTAATAATTTGAACATGTACATATAAATAATTTATTACCAGAGCGATTTACAATTTATAATGTTACAATCCAAGCAATTGTGGGTTAAGGAACTTGCTCAAGGACCCACCAGTGGCAGGGATTTGTAATACCTTAACTACCAGGTTACCACAGTTCTGTAACTCAGACACATTTAAGTATTGTCTTTTTTCTTGAAAAAAAAAAAGTTTCTATTTACATTACAGTATTATAAATAAGCCTATGTGAGTATAGTAATGCCCAGTCAATGTACATTTTGTTCTGTCCTGTGTCATAAAGGTATACTGTATTGCTTAGGGAACAATGGCAAGACTAAGTCTGTATGTGTGTCTAATAAGGCATACAATGAAAAAAATGCCTGAAATGAAATGCCTATTCCCTATCACCATTTGCTTCCTGGAACTTGTTGGATTTTCTTTCATTGAACATTTTTGGAACTTGGTGGTTGAACCTGCAAATACATAACCCACAGAGAAAATGTTTTCTAAGTGTAAAGTGAATATTATAATTTTTTTCTAAATTGAGGAAAAATAACAATAATAATGGAAAGAAAATTACATAGAAAATATGGCATGTGCCGTAGGCACAAGCCAGTATTTACTAAAAGCTTATCAGGAGTTCCTGAGGACCTGGGTTTAAACGTCACACTGGCATCCCATCCAGGGACCGCTTCCTCATTTTGCGCTTAATGAATTCCAGGATAGACTGGGATTGTGCATGTAATGGATTTAAAGCTATTACTTTGGGTTGAGTAATAGTAAATGCAATTAATCTGGATTTTGAGTGCAACTACTGTACTACACAATCCTGGATGTAAGGATTATAAGAATATAAATGTAAGGACTGTAGCACTAATTAGGAATCATAAAATGTGGTGTTTTGCACTTACTTGATGTTGCTCTCAGCTTTTGTTGCTTCCTCGTTGAAAGTCTGTGATGCTTGCAGGTAGTATTCCTTGTTCTGTAGGAGGAGAAACATTGAATCTGTGTGTTGGTACTCTGGTTTAGGTCATGGTTCAACAAAGTAATAACTTAAACACAATTAGGTTTATTTAAATGATGCATAGAAATGCACCCATTAAATGGACTCTCTGCATCTGCAGTTCTGGTGGCAGATTCAGTTCTAAGCTGCAGAAGGCCACACTTAAATAAAGCCATTAAAGTGGGGTTTATACCTCCATCAGCTCATCACCTGGTGGAGCAGGCTTTGTTAGGGGCAGTTAAATTTTATTCAGTGAAACAAGCAATTGCATTCAAAGAGCAATTACTGACAGAGAGAGAGAGTGAAACAGAAAAGCACAGAGACTGGGAGAGAAAACACAGAGACTACAGTTTGTAGCAGGTTCTTCTATATACATTTGTACCCACAAAAACAAAGGTATTACTGTATTATATTACATTTCACTACAGTGTTATTTTACTTCACCATTGCATGACACCAATAAAAAATACTTACAAATATCTATTTGTGTGTACATGTCTATTTTATATTTGATCATAAAAAAGACCTTTCAGCAATCAGAAATTAAACAGATTTACATTTTTCATTTATAGCAATTTCCACATTGCACAATCCCATGTGGCACATAACAACAATTAGAACCGGCATGCAAAATCAGTTAGCACAGTGGCTTTAAAATCTCAATCTCGTTTATAATCCCTAATGCAAACGTGAAAAGCTGGGGCTATTCCATTTTGTTGGATAATTACAGCCATTATTCCTAGCCAAAATACAGAGAGTGCAGTGAACAGAAAGGGGAATAATTGCTGAAAGACTGAGAAAAGTTTTGGAATCAGAGACCATCGTGCAAAATCTTGCTATTAAACACAAGCTTTGAAGCATGACTAGGTTAATTTTACCATGCCACAGTCATTGAGCTCCCATAATCCTCCACTCTGACCTTTTAGTCTCCAAAGACAGGAACACTTTCCCTGGGTTTCCATCCCTGCCGGTAGTGCTCATCAAGCACCAAGATGTTAGCAACAGATGCTTGAAGTCATGTAAGTTGCGACTTCTCTATTGGATCAAATGTAGATTTGGGAAACTGAGGCAAAGTCAACACTTCTTAAACCATTGAGCCATTATTGAATAATTTCTGCAGTGTAGCAGGGCACATAATCCTGCTGAAACAGGACACTATCAACAAACATACTGTTGCTTTGAAGAGGTGTATTTCATCCTCAATAATGTTGAGGTAGCTGCTGTGTTTATGTACAGTTGTACTTGTCAAATTCGGTTATCAACGCATTTTGTCCAGACCGACTTTTGCCCGGTAGGCTCGCTTAATCTCGTTTCAGTCAAAACTCAATTTACGATTTAATGCAGAGTGGTCCAGTCTCATAAATAAGTGGAAATAAGTCTCCACTAACATAAAAAACATAGTATTAAGAGCCTACCAAAATAGAAATCCTGCCCCGAGTCTCCAGAACAAAGGCTGAACAGTTTGCATTAGCAGCTATGCAAGCACCATTCATCAACAGAGTAAGTGCCTTCACTTTCAAAACATTCCTCACTAAATTACATGATATTTACACAGCTTTGTGTTAATGATTTTGATCAACTATGGGGTAATAAAAGTGTTTTACACAATATCTTACTTATCATTATTATTCAGCATAGCACGCTCCACCAGACGCTCGTTAAACTCCTCAGTTCAAGTTACATTAACCTTACGATGGATTGGTCAGGATGTATGCCCATTGTAAATCAGGGAGCACATGTACAGTACAACTCCATTAATGCATATAATGCCTTTTACAGTATAGATTTTCAGGAGCTCTGGAATAGATTAATTCAATGTTCATTATTCCTTAGAGGTAAAAACATGCTCTCGACAAGCCTTCTGGAACAAATTAATGATGAGAACCTAGGTTCAACTGTATACATACGCATTTGTCTCAACATGTTTGTGAGGACTGTCCACTGACCTAATGATTAATGTAGCTAAATTAATGCTACACCTAACCCTAACCTCAGTAACCCAAAGCAAATGCTGCTGTTTTTTATAAAAATAAAGCGCAATTAAATAAGTAAAGACTGGCAAAATGGCCCTCAAGTCCTAATTGCCAGGTTGTGAGGACATCAGACCACCATTGGGTTTGACTATAGCATGCACCTTTGCCTACCACTTGGCCTTGTTTTGATAACCTTATTCAAAGTCACAACATTTATTCTAATGTAGAACTGCATTAATGAACTGCATAATTTTGGCCTAGATCTTGTATTGATGACCCCCTCCCAAGACTTTCCTTAGGGTTAAGACCAGTTAAGGTTAATGTTTGTGTGAATAATATATTCATCATGCACCCATTACCCTATCTATTGATAGGATAACCATCATATGTACAAGTAATGGGGGACTTCATTGACCAAGATGACACATAAGAGTACTATCCATCCAGCTTAGAACTGAATGTCTGTCTGGTGTAGGGTAAACCTGGATTCACAAGGTCACATTACAGTTTTCCATTTTTCCAGAATCCAATCTTATGCTCTCTAGTAACCTGAAGTGTTTTGGTCCACCTCACAAACATTTTGTTCTCTTATGGCCATACAGCTGTTCACTGTTTTTTATGAGATCTTGGCACGTTGTGTTAGTGAAATTGCTTCACTATTAAACATAGCCGTGAGTTCTATATTTGATTTCTTAGCGATTCAATGCACACAGCCATATAGATATGGGCCAGGAGCTTCAGGCAGGTAACATTTAACATGTCATCCATCAGATTGGGAAATAATGTGAGCCCAGTGATCTTGACCATGGCATGTTTGTTGTTGCCAGAAATGTTGGTTTGAGTATCTCTGTAACACCTGATCTTATGAGAGGTTCCTCAGAATGGTGTAATACAGAAAACTGTCAATTGAGCATCAGTTCTGTTGATGAGCCTGCCTTAATAAAAGATGTCTGACAAAAGGTTACAGTAAATCACATAACCACTCTGTACAATTGTGGTGAACATGAAAGCATCGCAGAATACCCAACACATCAAAACTTGAGGGAGAAGGTCCGCAGGAGGGATGCCTTACCCAAGATTAGTGTTCCTAATGAAGTATACACAACATAAAGCATGATATACTTACCTGAGCTGTAACTGATTTAATGGAAAAGTCCATTTTTGTAAGTCCTAAGAGTGACAGACATGCATCTTATTGTCCCTTGGAATTCAATTCCAAAAAACCATAGTCAGAACTTTTCAATGACTTGCACAGGAAGCAGTCAACACTGTATTTCAAAGGCACTGATTTGACCAATAATGTTATAGCAGCAAGTTGCAACAATATGGTGGCTAACTTTATATGTAGCTTGTGTTAGCTGTTTTGCAATGGGGTAGGTTCAGTGAACAACTAACCCGGCAGAAAAAACTATAATCATTTTCATTGTTCAGTAATTACATTTTCCCAAATTTGGGTTAAAAATGAACTTGTTTTTCAGGGTGTGATGAAGCAGGCACTTCATTAGCACCCCCCAAAGCCAAACTGAATAGCTTGCTACCTAATATGCATCACAAATAAATATGAATTAATAAAAAAAAAAATCACATATTTCAATGCAGTACTTTTAACATCTCACCCACTTGTACCTACTTGATACTCTAGTGCACCAGCTGCTCTTTCATGTCTCATGTTTCAATGACAGTGAAACCGGGACGTTTGAAGTAGTTTATGTATGCATTTTGCATTCCCAAGACTACAATATCTAGTGCGACCTACTACAAAATAAAATGTGTCACACAGGCACGATACTGCCATTTCATGTGCATATTTAATTAAACGGTGTTGCACTACACCTGATGTGGTTAGGCTGCTTTAAGGTTCCTTCCACTAAGCTTTTCCGCAATGTTTATGCCAGATAAAATAAAAACGTACAATGCTCTTCATAAACGTGGAATAGGGAATGAGAGTACACTGCTATCTCTCCCCAAGGCTTAGGAATAAATGAATGGGAGATTGAGAGGAGTGCCATGGATTTGGAGCTTAAGCTGGGGGTAAGGATGAAGGTGGTGGGTTAGAGGGGGAGTCCTTCACACTCATGGCCAGGTAAAGTCTGGTTCGCTGGCTTGGATATCACTGTGGCAGCCCTTCACCCAAAGCCTCATCTGCCAGAGATAAGCCGTTCAGGCCGTTTTTATTACCGCACGCTTACAAATGCGCAAGTGCTTAAGAGCGCGGTTTGAAAAGCAGTGACAAGTACATGAATGCATGCGAGACACAACTGTGCGCACACACACCTCTTTTTGAAAACACAATGGATACCCAGCAAGATTAGGTATGTTTATCCGCGTGTGTATGTGTGTGTGTTTGTGTGTGTGTGTGTGTGTGTGTGTGTGTGTGCGCACATGCGCATGTGTGTTATATCTGCGACACACTCAGGATTACTCTGTGGCAGAACTTAACAAAGAGTGTGCCGGATTAGTGTGTGTTGCTGAATCTTAAAAAGCTTGTGTTTGAGCTGTCGATCAAAACACTTTTCCTACGCACACATGCGGCTGTGTGACACGTAGGTATCAACCGAGAGGAGATTAAAGGGCTCGCCTCAATAGAGCGAGCGATGGAAAGAGAGAGAAAGACATTTCAAAAAAGAAGAAGTGTCTTTTCACATATTTTCATTTGCTTGTGTAAGCAGGGGAGTGTATCAGAGTTTGGACCTGCATTGTGTGCTCGCAATACGCTAGTGTGACTGAGTGAATGAGGCACTGGGAGTGGACAGAACTGCAATAGTCTATGTAAGGGTCAGTGTGTGTGTGTGTGTGTGTGTGTGTGTGTGTCTGGAAGTAAACAAAGCAGAGGGTGTCTGTCTGCTCCTAATTGGGCTCAAAGTCAGAGCCGTCAAAATGCTGTGCACCTTCAAGGTACATGTGAGTTTTGTGTGTGTGTGTGTGTGTGTGTGTGTGTGTGTGTGTGTGAGTGGGAAGAGATGAAGTTCTCTATTGGACTTTAGAGATTTGAAATTGCAGACCAACGATAAAACAACAATACCAACACTAAAAATGAAGTACTACCAAGAGGAGTGATAATTCTAGGTAGTGTGAGAGGTTTGTAGCAGTAGTAGTTAATAGTTACACTCCACAGAAACAGCTTTTTCTGGACTACAGAAGGGTGACATAAGACTCTCCACTGAAAATGCAGTTTGGATGGACTCGAGATTTTAAGGAACACTGGCATTTTTCAAAGATAATCACTTTCTACCACACTTGTATTGTATGTGTAACTACCCTGACCAAGAAATTTCTAAATTGTCACAGGTATGCCAAATTTTAATGTTCATCTGATCATCCTTTGACAAATGAGGTATTAAAAATGAAACTTGGCTCAGGTGAGATCAGGTTTGAACTAGAGATTCTTCAAAAACTCTCTTGATGTGCTTAGAGAATTTTTGATTTTCCCACTGTTTATTTGTGACAAGCTGTACGTTTGTATTATAAATTTGTTGCTGGAGACATGCTGGAGTTTGTATATTCCTGTACTATTGTGAGTAGTACTCATTTGTTTGTACGCCCCAATACCTGTTCATTCTCTTTCACCTTTAACTATAGAAACTGATTCACATTCAATAGTCTCTTTCTATCTGGTTGAACTTCTGTGTTGCTCACAATACTATCCATCAGTAGTGCATTTTTTCCATTGATCAAATGTAATTAGGCCCATCGTGACAACCTCATGTTACAGCATTCCCTCACAAAGGGTCATAAAAGTACAGTACTGTACTTTTTATAATTATCGTGAATTTCCATCCATTCTAATTGCAATGGCATTAGGGGTGCTCTATAGATGCTCAAGTGTTGTACTTTTCATGTAGTATCTCTGATACATTAATTCATCTTTTGCATGCAGTTTTCTTGTGACAATACCCTTTATATTTACATTACAGTATCAAGAAAATGTGTCAGTTAAACATTCACTTTGGCCAATGTCCTGATTCTCAAAAAATAAAGCCGTCATTTAATGACACATACCTGTACTGAGAACAGAACTGAAAGCATGGCTACCAATACTAACTCACAATTAAAGTCTAATAACGTTTGGGGAGAGTCCATCACTTATTTAACAATACTGTCATGAATACTTCATTAATTACTATTAGGAATGCATAGTCAGATTCCCACTATCCTCTTTCAAATAATTTTACTAGGTTTCAGCTATATGGTGCATTGATTGGGAGAGTCACCAAGGCACGATTGGCCAGGTGTGAGGGGAAGACGAACAAAAAAAAAAAATCACCCACAGGCACTACAATAGTAATCTGTACTGAGCCCTGCTATGGACGATCACCTGCATACTGTAAATTTTGGATATAGGCTTGAGTCATCGCTAGCCTGACTATTGTAAGCGAGGTAAAAGCATGAAAATTGTATGGTATTTTTTTTTCCCTCTGGCTACTTTTAAGCACATTATCTGACACAAAACCTGAAAATCGCCGTCTGCGAAAATACAGTACAGACACAATGAATAGACTAATTTCAAAAGCCTGCAGTATCCCTTTATGATGCATCTGCAGACTATCATTCACATAAACTACTGATAACTTTGCATGATTAACGCCACAATATAGAGGGTCAATTGTCTTTTGAAAGGAAAATCTCTTCTTTTTTCATTGCTCTTTCTGATCTCGCCTACGTTCGCAGCAGTCCTAATCGTAGCATTTAAGTGGTTTACTCACATGTTAAATACCCCAAATTACTGCAGCCTGATAAGGGGGTACAAGAACAGCAGTTATGAAGGTGTGGAGGACTGAGGGGGGGAGCCTGTGGTAAGAAATAAAGCCGAAACAATTCAGCTGCACGAGTCAGAGCACATTTACTGTGCAAATAGAGCAGCAGTCCTGGTGGCTCTCAGCAGCAATGTCTCTGCTCCATTTCACTCCAGTTCTGCCCAGCACACTTCAGGACAAGTGTGTGCTCACCCCCCTATTAGGAATTAAATGAAGACCAACACTGGCTAAATAAAATCCTACTCTATCAAAAAAAGTGAAAACAAAAACAATAAATGGAAGGCTTCAAAGAAAGCAGAGAAACATAGTAGCTATGTTCTCTATGGCATGTCAAAGATGTCACTCCATGAACACTCCAAAAAGCAGGTCAGCGCACAAATCCTTCATACGCATTCTTATTTATATTTGTATGTATTTTACTAAAATACTCAGTGAAGGCCAAATGTCTGATACCACTAGTGACAATTTTAGAATTGATTTTGTAGTATATATAGTATTTGGTATATTTGGTATATTCCCCTTTTTTCAGTAATGACAGCATGTACTCAAGCTGGCATAGCTTCCACAGAAAAATCAAATGGAAAATCTGATGATCCACGTTGTCCCAGCATCATGCTTAGTTTTCTGTCCTTGAGTGCCCCAGTAAATGCTCAGTAGAGTTTGTGTCAGTCAGCACTCACTGATCTTCTTTAGTGTTTTAATCATTGTTGCTAAGTTTTAAGGTGTGTTTTGGGTCACTTGGATGCCTCTGCTTTGTGCACAATTCAAACAAGGATTTTCACTATTGGTCTCAGACTTTTGGCCCCCACGTCACGTACTTGTGCAATGACCACACAAGGATTATCATAGAATAGAAAGAAAATTCCTCTAAACCAGTGGTCTTCACTCATTACCAAAGATCCACAACTTCTCTGGATTTTCTTTTAAGGTGTGAAGACCAAGCTGAATTGATTATGGCGGAATCTGGTGTAGCTCTTGCTTTGTTGGAAGGAAAGCTGCGTAGACTTCTTGTAGATGTGAATGAACACCTTCCTTCTAAGGTCACGTACTGTCCAATCACTTCGTTATTATCGTCTGTTTCTATACTCATTGTCCATTCAACAGTGAGACTTGCCATGTAGAAGCATTCAGTAGTTCTATAATTACAGACTGTAGTCCATGTTTCTCTACATTGTTTGTCCCCACCACAGATCAGGCTTACAAAAATGAGAGTATATTTCAAAGTGAATATGAAGAGAATTAAAAAAAATAAAAAAAACACTGAATAATCTGATCCTATCCCTGCCCCATCGCTGTCAGTGAACAGTCAATGTGTGGCACTCTCGTCCAGTTTAACATGCTTCTGTTCATTCCCATGAATATGTCACTTTCCACTCATCCACAATAATTGAGTTCGCATCGCATTTGCATAATCAAACAACTTTCTTTGAATTTTCATTTGCCTTTCTGATTACGTTGTTTAATTAAATACAATCAGATGCTTCTTTTTATCAATCGCTTCATAATCATTTCGAAAAATCCCCTAATTTTTGTGAGCAGTGTATTTGGGTGGTGGATCTGAACTGACACTGACATGGTGGTGGTGTGTGTGTTGTACTAGTATGAATGGATCAGACACAGCTGTGGTGACTGAGTGTATCAAACAAAGTGCTCACTCATTGTCCATTTTATTATGCACATCTACCTTATTCCTCCACTTTATAAATGTAAAGTCGGAGACAGTATCATCTGTTGTTGCACATTGTGTTATTTATCCTCTCATCCTTCATCAGCTCAAATTATGCTGCCTACAGGATGCTGGTGGCTGGACATTTTTGGCTGGTGTATGATTTTCAGGCCAGCAGTGACACTGAGGTGTTTAAAAACTTTGGCAGCACTGCTGTGTCTGATCCACACGTAATCGTACAACACACACTAAAACACCACTACCACACATCAGTGTCACTACAATGCTGAGGATGATGCACCACTCAAACAGGATCAGATCTGTGGTGGTCCTGACCCTGAGGGAACAGAGTAAAGGAGGACGAATAAAGTATCTAAAGCAACAAATGGAAGACAGTCTGTAATTATAGAACTATAAAGTCAATCTATATGGTAAGTGGAACAGATTAAATAGACAGTGAGTGTAGAACCAAGGAGGTGCTCATAATAAAATGATCGGACAATGTATAAATAAAAAGCAACTGGAGAATGGCTAATTGCACAGTCCAAGAAACATATTTGACTTAACATATTTCTCTTATCATTCTCTCTCAGCACAGTATTACTATAAAATACACAGTACATACAGCCCAGCAATGCATTATAATGAAGGTTGCATCGAGGAGGAGAACCACCAGAACAGACCTTTGCCATACTTAACAGCTACAGGTTGAAGACATATAATGGAGAAATGACCATGAGCTTACAAAAGCCTCAACATACAGTCCTCAGTTCATCTCTTGTTTTTATCTTCCTTTTTCATGTTCGAAATCAACCTTTGAAAGCCCAGCAACATCACATATTTCACATTTCCTCCATTTTCCTTTCATTACATCTCTATCTGTATTCCCTTTTCTGACATTTTCTTCTACCAGCAACTCTGGGCTGGTCGCTCTCTCACTCCCTCTCGCTCTCGCTCTCTTGTCAGAGTGGTGTGAAGGATGTGGGTGTTGACAAAGCACATCTCCAGCTCAAGGTCAAAGCTTTTACTTATAGAGAGTCGCTGAAAGAGTGCTTTCTTATGAACAACCCTGCACTAGCTTTCAGACGCTTTCTGGCGCTGACTCATTAAACAATACGCAGGTCTAATTTTTTGAAAGTACAACAGGATTCGTCGCTCTCTTTCTCTGGCCCTGGTTGTATTTATTTTTGACCCCTCTCTGTACAACAAGATTGAGAAGCGCAGCACCACAAAGTGAACCAAATTGGATTACACTTACAACCAGGCTTTCAATGCTGCACACGAAGTAACACAACCAAATGGAAAACAAACTGATCAGATCAGCCGAAATAAAGTCAGCACTGAGGAAGAGTCTCTTTCCAACCCGAACATCTGGCGATTCCTTTCTACATCACACACAGGAGCAGGGAAAATAAAACAGAATTATGCATGCAAAACATCATAATTAGCTGTCTAGTTAAGAACAAACTTGCCCTCGGTTTTGTTTCCTTCAATATGAAGGTTTATGTCTGCTATCACTGAAGTATGTTTTTAGAGTGTTCAGAGGGTTCTTAAAGTTCGCCAAGTGCACAGCTCTAAAGAAACGTCAACCTTCAACATCAACACATATCAGGATCAATAGTCAATGTAACAATGTAATCATTGTAGTTTCAAAACTCTCAATCATTTACATGTGACAAAAGATTGGTTTTCCTTTGTCACACTGTAGATTTATGGGAATTTTTTAGCATTTGATGTTTTTTATGAACCTTATCTAGTAATGCTTCACTGGGCGAGGCTACCGGTAATGTGCGGTACAGCAGGACTTGCTAGGTACATCAAATAATGGGTTATCTAAGACCATTCATCTCTTTAAACATATCATTTCTATAAAATTATGAGACACAATTAGGATATATTTATGTAGTGAACCATAAGCATTCAGATTATAGTCATTCAAACCAAGCCTATTATAAAAATCTAACTACTTAGTGCAGAAAAGAAGAGGCTCCACTTATAAGCATTGTTCAAATACAGATACGTCCTTATATCTCTCAGGCAGTTTTTCATGACACTCTCTATTTTTTCCGCTCTGTACTGGCCTAATGTTGCTCTTTGCCAATGTCTATTATTTAAAGTGCAATATACAAAATACTACCAGCCTACATCGATCGATAAAGGTATAAAATGACTAAATTTTTATCTACTAGTTCAATCCACCCTAGTGTACGAAATTTAGCAGTCTGAGAGGGAAAAGGCTTACACTTAATTACTATAAGATTCTTTTTTAAATTTATGCTTACATAATGAGAGCATGCTGTGGGGTTAAAAGGTCTGAGACCAGTTTAGTGAAAACGCTTCTAATTAGAATTTGACGTCAGTTCAATACAATGTTTTTCATTACAAATTATATAATTAGCAGAATTGGAGAAAAATTGTTGAATCTTTAAAAAAAACATATTCTAAAAAATTTTAGACTGTTTGTAACTGCAACGTTTCCACTCTTGCCTACAAGTGTGTGCGAAATCAAACAATCTAGGTTGTCAAATCTCAGCATGATTTCACAAGACTCCAAAGAGCATCTTGTGACGTTACTGAATACACTGTCTTCAAGAGCTTCCGTAAACGCTTGACGGCCTTAGGTCAGGTAACTGTAGAACAAGTTGTTCATGACAGTCACTCTATCTTCTTTGGTTTTTAAACAACTGTTGCAAGGCTTTGAGGTATGCTTCAGTTCATGATCCTGCAGCATGAATCCTTCTCTACAAAAATCCAAACACTAAAACAAGCATTTTCACTATTGGTCTCAGACCTTTAAGCTCTCAAATATAGTTACAGGAAAGTCATTCCATATATTTATATTTAAGCCATTTAGCAGTTGCTTTTATTCAGAGTGGCTTACAATCGATACAGTCTTCTAATCCAAGCAGTTGTGGATTAGGGTCTTGCTAAAGGACTCAACAGTGGCAGCCTGGCAGCGGTGGGTTTTGAACCCTGGACCTTATGGTTCATACTCCAGTACTTTAACCACTAGGCTACCACAGTACTTTCCATTCAGACATCAAGCTCACTTGGATCCAGATCGATGGATGGCTATTGAAGAGTCCAAGGACACCACCAGATTGTACAATCACAAAAGCATTTACGGCATCTTTCTCAAGATGATCACTAATCTTAGGAGGGAGGGAGTTAATTATCCTGAATAAGAGCATAGCTCATGCAAATGAGTAGTGGAATAAACTCAATAAAATAAGTCAGTCTTGTACTTGTATTCATTTTGATAATATTTTCAGAATTTGTGATGTGCCACGCAATAGAATACAAGAACCCACCCCTTCTAGTCAGTGGAGTGTGCCTCTTATCTGTTGGTGCATTTTACCTTCTTCTCTATCATCTGCAGTTGTTCTTTGTAAAAAGCAGCCAGATGCTTCAGTTCAGCATCTTTCCTCACAAGCTGTTTGGCCTTGGAGAGAGAGAGGGAGAAAGAAAACCAATGAGACGTAGATAAAGACACTTACAAGTGTGTAACCTCTCTCATCCTGACATTTCCCATTTACACAGAGCTGTAGTCCATGGCGCTTTTCAGAATCCCAATGTGATCCCTTGCCCTGGCTCTAATTACTATCTCAAATTCCTGCATGCACCTTTCACTCCGCATGACTCACTTCAATGTTCTGGAACCTCATTCATACCACTTAAATTAAAACAACTTCCCCACCAATATTTGGACAGTTTAAATGACAAAGCTAATGTAGTGTGAAAGAAGCTGGAGAGCCACACTCAGGATTGTATAGATGATGAAGTGATTTTCTTTCTTTTCACATGTCTTGGGTGGAACATTAGGCGGCGTGTCACAGGCAATGAAGAAACAGCTGATCTGAAAGCAGGTCTCACTGAGTGGGTCAGTATTTGTGTTGCCAGGCAAAACAAGCCTTGGTCAGCAACAGAAGAAATAAAAAAACATAAGCTTTGAGTTTGCAAGGCAGTGCGGGCCCAGAGGGAAGAACATGGTGAGTATGAAGCTAGCTGTACCCGGAAGACTGAATGATTGAAGCTGCCATACAAAGTCATCCAGCAGACAAAATGCTTTGCCTCACGCAAAAGGAGAATAGAAAATAAAGAGAAATGACTATTACGGATAAAAGCAAGCCGAGCACCGTCAGAAGAGACAACTCTACAGATAAAGAGAGCGAGTGCAACGTTTGAAAAAGTTAAGTCATGCAGGCAGTCAATGGATGAGAGTGTAAATGGAGGCTGAGGTAAAATGTTTACTATAATAACATATTTCCTTCAGACGGATGACATTCTGCACCCCAAAAGCCAGAAAGATTACAGAAGGGTCTACAATGACAGGACCAAATTACATGCCTGATCCTCATACTGCACTTAATTTGTACTGTCTTTATCATTTTTTGTTGTTGACGTTGTTGTTGTTGTTGTTGACCCATTACTCCTGTGGTGGAAATGTGAACGTTAGAGTGGCCATTACTCCTGTCCAGTAGAAAGCCACCTGTATAACTGCCATGTAATGCTGGTATGACACACAAATGAAATTCCCCGAAACGGACCGGCTTTTAGCGACTGCACATGCATACACACACAGGGGTACAGATGCACACGTAATTACATACAGTGTAATCATACTGCTCATTTTTCTTCATTCAGTTAGTGTTTGTTGGCAGGAAGGTTCCATTCACTCTACGACGCAGATGATGTGCAATTTTCTAGCTGAATAGCTCCAAAAGTGTTCTGATGGAGGTTTCATCTGTGTGTATGTGTGTTTGTCTACGCTTGTGCGAGCGTGAGTGTGTGTGTGTGTGTGTGTCTGTGTGTGCTCACTCTTACACTTCCATTCTGTTATAATGCACAATAAAAACACGGCATTTGAATAAAGAGAGAGAAAAGTAAGATTAACAGGGAGCAGCTTCTGCTTACCCAAGCGTTCAGCTCAGCTGGCTGCTGTGGAAAAAAAAACGATGTAAGGGGTGCAGGATGAGAGAAAAATGGGACAAAAAAAGGAGGTATATTAAAGAAAAAAAAGACAAAGCAGAGAAAAGAGAAGGGGAATAGAGCCAGGTATAATAAGGAAAAATACAAATAGAGAGAAATGCAAATGTTGAACGAAAGGAGTAAGTGAAAGAGTGAGAAAGAAAAGAGTATTTTAGGTTTGGTTAGGTCGCCATTTGTGTGCATGTGCTAACACTGCTTCTGGGCTCTATAAGATTTAACACTGATCAAATGAAATAGCTAAAACAAAGCAACTGAGTTATCCCTCCATGATTAAAGGAGCAAATCACTTCTCTAGCTGCTCTAATAAATAGCAGAGCATAATGTAATCTACAAAAAAGGAAGTTTTTTTTTTTTTCTGCGCACACAGTAAAGACCGAGCTTATCATCACCAGCAAAATCTTGCCGGGAAAACGAGATACAGAGAACCAAGCAAAAGAGATTCTGGTAAGAGTGTATTAACGGTATTATAATGTAACATTAAATTTAATAGCATTTGAGATTTCTGACAGCAGATAGGCAGTAAGCAGCACTAGCTCATTTATTACCTCTTTGTTAAAACCGTATCATCATACAGAAAAGAGATTACCAGCACATTATAACCATATTGCTTCAGACACTTATAACCATATTTCTTTAGCTCTACAAAAAGGAGCTCCAGTTGTGCATAGAATACCTATATAGGGGCCTTTAAATCATACTCATTGAACATGTTTATGTTTTTAAACACAACATTTATGATTATTTCTTCTCAACACAATCAGAATCAAACAGAGCTAAGCACATTCCAATGGAGGAGTAACAGTATATCATCCACATTATTGCTGGAAGGCCTGATGATACCATAGACACCTGTTTCTAGACATTCAGGGGCACACATCATGCCCTCTACTTTGGCTAGGAAGGAAGCATTTTTCTCTCCCTTATTAAAGTGACACTAGCCAATTTTAAATATCTGCTAGTATACCAATGAAAATAACCCAGCGTGTCGAAAGCGGCTGATGGATGGTTTCCAATTGTCAGGAAAGAGGTATGCTAGCACCCTGAAACTCCCAGGTGGGTAGCAGGAAAGAGGGTGAGAATTAACAATGATTCACAATTGAGAGTAAATGGAGGGGTTTACAATACTCACCAGCTTCACTGTTTGCACAGTAACCATCAGCAGATTGAGCTGTACTTCAGTACAAAATAATGATTTTTATTCCACATCCCTACCACCGTTAAATAATGCATCTGTCTAGCCGTTATCCCCCTAAACTCCCATTAGATTAGCTCCTGTTTAGACTTAAACAGTCAAAATGCTAAGGCTATTACAACAAAACATACAATACACAATCAGCTAAAACAAAGAAGGCAAATTCATTGAGATTTTATTTATAAAGACTTAAAACTCTATAATGCACTTTATATATAATTGTATTAGTGTAACAAATACTTTTTACTTCATTCATTATTCACGTTTAAATCCAAAATTAGCATTTAACTGTTGGTGGATTCCCAAATTAAATTCATGGGCAAAAATTGGCCAAACCCACAATTGGAAAATATTAAGCTTTTAACTGACCCAGCAGCAGATAACTGCTCAGGGCAAAAAATAAAGAAAAGTAACTTGGCATGATTTGGCGTGACTTGGCGTGATTTACTTAAATGTTTGAGATTTGTGAGTAAACTTGCAGACAGCTTTTACCAATAAAGGATCAAAGTTGTAACAGTCAAATGGTAATGACTTCAATCAGGCAGGGAGTAGTTATTAAAAAAAAGGTTTCCAGTTTATTGTGAGACCACAATGTACTCTCTACTGGGTTCAAATCTGGACCCTCTTTGTGCCTGATGAGCTTATTCTCAAGTCATTTTTTGTGGTTTTGACAATGTAAGTTGTCTTTCCGAATAACATATGATCGCTCCTCTTTATAAAACAATTTTTTAGTCATGGGAAGCAAGCCTTTTTACAACATTTTCCTGTGTTTTAAAGACTTAATTGACTTTTTACAGCAAAGCAGCTCACATTGTCAGCAGACAAATTACACCTGTAAATATGTAAATAACATTTATTGCTGTATTTCCCACCAACTTGAATTATGCACAAAATCTGCTGGACCATTTTGAATTACATTTTTATATCTTGATTTTGACATAAAAACTTGATGATCTTTTCTCTTTAGATATACTGAAATACAGATTTGCTGTGTCTTTAGGGTCTTGTGTCTGAATAGCTGCCATTGGCCTTACATTGGCCACTGATTTTCTGACCAATTACTTGATGTTATGACTACTAAAATGTTAAGTCTGGTAAATATTTATGGCCATAGAGTGTAGGACAAGTTTGCTGCTGCATGCTACTCAATCATGTATAGAATCATGTTTCTGAATGAATGTTATAAGGCATTTACATATCTGCTCTTATTATGCTTAGGATGAACCGTACCTACACTGATGCATAGTCTCAACTGTTGAAAAAACATGAGCCAATGTCGTTTTTCATAGTTTAAGCTGGTCCCCTTTGTTACAGTGTATGACAATTTAGCACTGTGGATTTGCGGCACTGTGTTTGGAGAAGGTTTTTCCAGTTTCATCATGACAGTGACATTTGTGCTCAAAGCAAGATCAATTAACAAATGCAAAATTTGAATTTTAACTCGGACCTCATGCCCACCAAACACCCTTAGGACAAATTCAAATGTCTACTACGTGCCAGCAGTATAATAATATCAGTGTCTGCCTTAAATAATTCTCTTGTGAGTGAATGGACCTGAGCCTTCACATGCAAGCATATTAAATTGCAAAACGTTTTGAATGTTCATACTTCATGTATACAGCAATCAATGAAAACTGGTGAAAAACTCAAGTGAATTGAGTTCGGGATCAACTACAATATTCTGTTAACACATTATGGACCCCCCCAGCCCCTGAACTTTTTTTTTTTTTTTTTTTTTTTTTTTTAAATAATGCTCTCCTCGTGTTGTGTTTTACTTGAACTGGACATTAAGGCAATCGTTATTGTTGAACCCCGATAAGGGCTTTAAGGTTTTAAAAATCACCAAAACCACCTTTTCAGGACCATATTTACTGATTTTCTTACTCTTTGGTAGTAAACATCATGAGATGAGCACTCAAGTGCTCTGAAAAAAAAAAGAGTGTTGTAGGACATACCACTAGTATCAAGTCCTCAGTGGAATGACGTGACGTTAAACTTGTCTGTGGTGAAATGGATGAAAAAGACATGTAGGTACAGAGAGATGCTTTTCAACCCGCACGCTGAACAACCTCTCCAAAAAGACAGCGAGGTGAGGAAAAGAGAGAGAGATTCGGCACAGGGCCTTGAGAGAACCAGCAAGTTGGACTACATTTTGACAACTTTGATGCAACCGAGAATTTTAATACTACGGTGAAATTTCGACTGGAATCCTTTTCTTCACTTTGCTTGCACACTTGCTTGTTCTCTTCTCTCTCACTCTGTCTATCTCTTTCCCTCTGCGAGTCTCGGTGGAATTCCTGTAGTTGATAGGCAGCACGTTCTTCATTCTCTGTCTCTAGCCTGAAGCAGTCCTGCTCTCTCTCGCTCCGGCTCACAGCTAACAAGTGAAGCAACGTCGAGCATGGCAAAAACCTTCTCCTTGCATGCATTTAAATCTAATCAACACCTTTTCCTTATTTTCTGACTTTATATCTAGCTTTTGCTTGCTCTCTCGAACTCAAACAACATTTCTTCTGTCTTCTTTTTTTCTAAATAATCTTTTTGTTCCAATTACTTTTGATAAGCTTTATTTGCGAGTGATTTTTTTTTTTTTTTCAATTTATATGTTTATTGAGTGAACCCGCTTTTCTTTCTGTCTGCCACACTCTTTAAAAAGCTCAGAGATTCACTTGGGGCATATGTTCTAAAGAAAGACAGAAGCTTAAACATCACATTTATAATGCAGTACGTTACATAACAATCAGTACTTGAACAGAAGAACATCAATTCATTTTCGTATAGTGGAGCAGAGTGCGAAGTAGCAAACAAACCTAGACGGCGCACCAATACTCTGCAGGGCACACGCTCAAACACACATGCATTCACCCACATTGGGACACTTTAGAGACACCTACTGACATGACAAATGTCTTGTAATGTGGGCAGAAGCAGTACATGGAGTAAAATGACACTGACACAGGGGGAAAATGTGGAGTTCGCACCAATCACTGCCCCACCATTCCACCCAAAAACTGAACAGAAAAGATGGTTAGAGCTGAAAAAATTATAAAGGAATAAAAACAAGAGAGTCAAGAGAGTGACAATACAAGACAAGAGAGGGAAAGATACATAGCGTGTCTGAAAATTGCAGATAGAAGGATGGAGATGGGAATAAAAATATGACGAGCCAGGAAGGGTTTTTTAAACCCAGTTTCAAAGATTGTATTTGAGATACTTCCCTAACATAACAGTCATCAATGTGCCAAGTCCTCTGCAATAACTGAAGCCATACCTGAAACTGCTGCACATTGGAACTTCTAAATGTGTTTGAGAAGATCGCTACCTAGTCTATTCTCTATGAATGAGCAAACAGAAGCATATGAACGGCTAGCATCACTTTATTTGACTGGAGCAGGACGAATGCCATCCACTTCACCCAGAGAGCAGTGGTTCCAACCAACGACAAATGGCTTTGGCATCATCAGGATTTAAACTTGCAATCTGGACTCAAACCCTCATAGAATCTGCGCCACATAGTGCTTGCTCTCTTCATAAATTGCCAACATGCACTCTGTATCCCGTTCTGCTATAACGGACCACTCCTTGCATTCCAATGCTCAGAACCACCTGGCTGAAAAGCAAATGCTTCTGCTGCCATCTAGTGGTATTGACATGCCTCTCTGAAACACCCCATGCATCAGACGCACACACACACACACACACACACACACACACACACACACACACACACACACACACACACACACAGA